>JBBPKO010000332.1:0-29220 GCA_038089295.1 Xerocomus amazonicus
GAACGGAAATAGCGTCCGGTTCGTGCGATAGATGTACAAGATCATGGAAAGGTTACCATATGGTCAAAGAAGGGAATATTCAGGAAAGATAATCGGGTATAGGGGTAGAGAAGAAGAAAACGTAACACTAGCTGGGATTCAAGACTGGCCTACACCAAAGTGGGTGCGAGATGTGTGATCCTTTCTCGGCTTCGCAAACTTTTATTGCCAATTCCTCCCTCACTTTTCTGATACTACTCGACCACTTTTAGATTTAACTAAGAAAAATCACCCTTGGAATTGGACGGCACAATGTGATGATGCCTTTTCCACCCTGAAAACCAAGTTCCTCTCCCAACCAGTTCTCCAACTCCCCAACCACTCAAGACTCTTCGCTATTGCCACTGATGCTTCTCTATATGCATCAGGAGGAGTATTGTTACAGACCAATATTAATAGTGCCTGGCATCTATGTGGTTACCTTTCCCAGACCTTTTCCCCTGCTGAATGAAATTACGATGTCTATGATCACGAACTCCTCGCAATCATCTGCACATTATCCATCTGGAAACACTTCCTTTGCAGATCCCCTCATTCTGTCTAGGTCTTTACTGACCACAAAAACTTAACATATTTCCGTCAGCCCCAGAAATTAAACTGTTGCCAAGCTTGGTGGCTCCTAGATCTAGCCAATTATGATCTCCAGCTTACTCATATTGCTGGTCGAACTCTCACCACACCTGATGCTCTCTCTTGCTGTCCCAACCATCCCTCTGCTGATCCCACCAACAATGAAAATGTTACCCTTCTCCCTTCTGATCTTTTTGTGTTGCTTATCGACACCGAACTTTCCTCTAAGATTGCCTGTTCCTCCTCTTCTGACCTGGTAGTTCTTGATGCCCTTCATGCCCTTGCTAGGGAGGTCCCCACTCATTTTCGCTCATGCTTTTCTGATTGGCAGTATGATGCAGGTGTTTTAACCTATCAACACTGTGTCTATGTCCCCAATGACCTCTCCCTTTGATGTGATGTTGTTGCTTGATCATATGATCATACAACTGCCGGTCATCCTGGTGTTCTTAAAACTCGCCAGATGGTTGCCTCCGAATTTTGGTGGCTAGGCCTTGCAGTCTTTATCCACAATTATGTTGACAGGTGTGCTGTTTGTCAGCAAAACAAAACAAATACCCATCCTACTATTCCTCCCCTCTGTTACATTTTATCCTCCTTTTCTTTAACCACATCTTTATCTTCCCATGATTCTTCCTTTTCTGATCACCTGATAGTCTTTCCATGATCTTATCTCTTTTTCCCTTCAAACGGATGCTACTTCCCTTCTAGGTCTTACTTCTCGAAGACCTCGTGTCCCCTCTATTGTTATGTTTTTCCTCTATTGCTTTCTTTTCTTTACTTTGTTTCTCCTGATTGCCCATATCATCCCCTTTTCATCCAATGGATGCTGTTTCTCTTCTAGGCAGATCTCTTATCTTGCCTCATTGCCTTACTTAATCCATAGCCAATCGCTATCTCCCCACTCCCCAGTAGATCACCATCGCTTCCCCATTGGATTGTTATCACCTATTGATTTCTATAGATAATGCTTAGTCAGGATGGTCCGTGCATCGTGGGGAGTAGTACAAATACCTAGCACATATAACTCTCTCTCTAAGCTAGTTCTATGCAATATCACGTCGTCCTAGTCTTGTCCTCATCGCTAAGAGACTCTGTCTTAAAAAGCCTTGAGTAGCATCTTTTTGACTCTTGTCTTAAAGGTGCTTGAAGTGTAACAAAAGAACTAGCTTCTTCCTTGCTGGAAGTTATCAAACGCCAGCATTCCACCCACATTCTGACCCCCTTTGTTGAGTAGCAATGACGATAGTTCCACTACTCACTCTCACTCCTCCCCTTACCTTTCACCCTCCCCCATTCATGAAGACAATCCCCTTCCTGCTGAAGAGGAAATCTCCCCCCTTGAAATCACTCCCCTTCCTATTCCACCACCACCTCTCCCCTTTCCCCCACTGCCCCCTATGGAAGAAGCCCTCGAACTCCCTGCTGCTACACGTCCCACTGAATTGAAGGCCGGCTTACCCGGTGACTTCTCTGGTGACTCACAAGATACACCACACTGGGGAATGGCCATGATGGCCTTCTTCACGTTGAACCCGGACGTCTATGATACTCACAGAAAGAAGATGCTCATAGCATTAAGCAAGATGACTAAAGGCCAAGGACAGGCCTTCGCAGAAAAGTGGTACCACCAACTTGGTGATGCAGCATTCCCTGCCAGGCAGAAGATGTACAATAACATGATGGATGACTTCCACAAGACGTTCTATCCATTCAACTATAAGGACATGGCCCAAAGAAAAATGCAGGATACCATACAAAACCTCTGAGAGAAGGATGGTTTCCAGAATTATATTGCTGATTTCCAGTTGCACACTGCATAGTCAGGAGTAACTGACCAGAACACCCTCATTGACGCCTTTGCTTGAGGATTAGATCCTCATCTCTCCCAAATGATCCTTTCCTCTGCCGCTGTCCCTGATACCCTTGCTAGGTGGGTAACTGATGCCGCAAAGTTTCATGCCCAACAACAACGCATTGCCGACCTTCATCAAGGGGGAACTTTGGCAGCCCACCGAAGGGACCCAAATGCGATGGATGTGGACATCATCACTCTCTCCCCAGCCAACCGAGCAAAGCATATCAGAGAAAATCATTGCTTCCTGTGCCACAAGATTGGATGTTGGACAGGTAAACATTGAGGAGAACAAAGAACATCAAACCCCTCCTGCCCCCTATTCTACTCCACCCCAGGAGGATCTTCTTTGTCCTCCCCTCGCACCTTTCCTTCTCATACTCCCTTCCCTTGCCCTTTACCTACCCCACCTAGCATGGCTCAATCCACCATACAAACAGCAACTACAGATTTGATGGAATATGTCTCATCTCTTATTGAAAAGGGGAACACTCTAGTTAATATTCGAACAGCTCTGAAGGCAATGTACAAAGGGTGTTACGAGTTATCTCCTTGAATGGAAAGATGTCAACGTTGATTGTCTTGGATACAACTTAACTATATCCTGGTATCTAGAGGCCTTCAGATGGCGTATTCTAGAAGGGATCTCAGAGGGGTGTTCTGGGATGGAGATCATAGACAACGGAGTCCAAGGGAATGATAAAGGAGGATAAGATTGAGCTAGGTTCCTAGGCCTAACTCTGTAGAAGTGAGAATATGGATGAGAGACATTCCCCTCAAGTATGTACGTACTTATACTATAGGTAATGGTGCACAGACCATGCTATGTATCTATGTATATGGTAATAGTCCATAACCCTGGGTCAAGGGTTGTGCAGGAACGGTCATCCATAAGAAGGGAAGCAGCATGCGCAGTAAGAAGCATGCTGCAGAGAAGAAGAGAAGCATATTCGCAGCAGAGAAGCATAGAAGCTACTATGGAGAAGAGAAGCATAGAAGCTACTGTGGAGAAGAGAAGCATAGAAGCTACTGCGAAGAAGAGAAGCATAGAAGCTACTGCGGAGAAGAGAAGCATACGGGAGAAGCAATAGGAATGGCCCGTGGCAGAATAGGGCAAAGAGTAATACTACAAGTGGACATGGGGCAAGGGCTTACCAGTCCGGGATGTGGAACATGAGGCAAATGATGGGGGAAATACATAGAGGTCCTGCTGTTAGGACTGCCAATCAGATCAGGGGAACAGCTAGGAGGGTATAGGTAACTACCAGCAGGGTGGGTTGTATGAAGGATAGGGTGAAGACGATGAATGCTAGACGATAAAGTGTACTGAGAATGACCACTTGGTGTAATGCTAAGGAAAATCGTAACAAAGGGGAGCAAGAAGATCCCCAAGCAATGGATATAGCCTGGGTAATGGTCCAGGGTTTTTAAAGAGGAGGAAAGATCAGTCAACATCTTCCCCTCCTTCCCTGAATGTAGCAGCAATGTACACTAGCATGACCGATGAAAATGCTATGTGAATTCCCCTCTCCTTCTCTGCTGCAACTAAGAAAGTCGACCTTCTTGCCCTGATAGACAGTGGGGCCTCAGGAAATGTCATTGACGAAAAATACGCTCAACGCCTTCATCTCCTGCTCATACCACTTCTCCCTCCTCTCCGAGTCAACAATGTAGATAGAAGTAGAAATGGAGGGGGTTCTATCTGTTGGAAGGCATGAATCAATCTGACATTCCAGGATGTCACCTGGACTGAAGAACTTCTTGTGATGAATATAGGAAAAGAACAAATTATCTTAGGATTTCCTTGGCTACAGCAGGCAAACCCAACTATTGACTGGGTTATGAACACAATTCATTTACCATCTTCAACAAGAGACAAGATTGATGAACCATCACTCACTCTCCAATTTCTTGCTGCCTCGCCCAATCCAAAAATTGCCTGTCAACTTGCTTGTCGAGAACGATTGAGATGAGAGAAAGAGACAACTATTGTCAAGACTACTATAGCCACAGACCTTGCTCAGAAAACAGATAGGATGGAGCAAACCCTTCCCCCATTCATAGCAGCTTACCAAGACGTCTTCAGGGAACTGATGGAAGGAACTCTACCCCCATCTCATCCATTTGATCATGCTATCACTCTTTCCCCTGAATTCACCCCTTGAGTGGCAAAAACCTACCAACTGAATCCTCAAGAGATGACCACATGCCGGACGTTTCTTGATGAGAATCTTCGAACAGGTCAAATAATCCCCTCCACATCACTACAAGCCTCTCCTTTTTTCTTCGTCCCAAAGAAAACTGAAGATCTGCAACCCTGTCAAGACTATCAATATTTGAATGAACATACAGTCAAAAACACTTATCCTCTCCCTCTCATTCCTGATCTTATTGACAGACTTCAGGGTTCACGCATATTCACCAAACTAGATATTTGATAGGGATATAATAACGTGTTAATCAAACCAGAAGATCGATGGAAGGCTGCCTTTATCACTCCCTTTGGGTTATTTGAATCCACTGTCATGTTCTTTGGCCTGTGCAACTCTCCTGCTACCTTCCAGGCATTGATGAACCATCTCTTCTACAATTACCTAGCTTAAGGATGGTTAGTCATCTATATGGACGACATCCTCATTCATTCTACAGAGTTAGAAATCCACCATCTCCACACCTGCCTTGTCCTCGATCAATTACGAGAACACTCCCTATTCCTTAAACTTTCCAAATGTATGTTTGATGCCTCATCAGTCGAATATCTTGAGATGATCATCACCCACAACGTGGTGGGCATGGACCCTGTCAAAGTCACAGCCCTCATGAGTTGGACCCCCCCACTGACAGTTAAAGGGGTCCAATCATTCCTCAGGTTTTGCAACTTCTATCGGAAGTTTATCCCCAGTTTCTCTCATCTTGCCAGTCCTCTCTACTCTCTCACCCATACTACCCATCCCTGGAATTGGACTCCACAGTGTCAACAGGCTTTCGACACATTGAAACAACTCTTCACTACATCTCCTGTCCTCCTTCTTTCTGATCTTACTGCTCCTTTCTTTGTTATGACCAATGTATCCCTTCTTGCCACTGGTGGAGTTCTAATGCAAAAAGACATCAATGGCGACCTCCACCCTTGTGCTTATCTCTCTCATACGCTCTCCCCGACTGAACAGAATTATGATATCTATGATCAAGAACTACTCACCGTCATTCATGCTCTTATGGAATGGCAACATTATTTGTGCAGAACAGGCCTTCCTGTTATGATATATACTGATCACAAGAATCTTGCCTATTTCAAACAGCTGCACCATCTTTCCTGTTGACAGGCTCAATGGATGTTATTCCTTCAGGATTTTGATCTTCACTTTTCTGTATAACCGGGCTCCACAATGGGACCCACAGACACCCTTTCTCGCTCTTCTTCCTCTGATGTTTCTATGGACAATGCTGACATCACCCTTCTTCTCCCTAATCTTTTTATCAATCTTATCGATGTTGCTCTTTGTGATAAAATCACACTTTCCACCCCTTCCAACCTTTTGGTCCTTTCTGCCCTCAAACGTATATGTGAAGGATCTCCTCTTTTCCCTCATTCTTCTTTTCTCGATTGGTCTTTTCGTGATGGTTTACTCTTTTACTGTTCTTGTCTGTACATTCCCCCTTCCTCCCATTGGGATCTTGTCTCCTCTGTCCATTCCTCCCCTGCCAGCAGCTATGGTGGCCAATTCCATACTCTCGCCCTCCTCCAACGTGACTACTGGTGGCCAGGGATGTTGACCTTCGTCCATGCTTTTGTCTCTGGTTGTCTGCTTTGTCAGTCATCCAAGCCGCTTACCTCCCCCATCCTTCCCCCCCTCTCCCCCCTTTCTTCCTCTGTAACTTGTCCCTTTTAGCAGCTCTCTGTTGATCTTGTCTCCAGCCTTCCCCCCATTGGCCTCCTTGATACTGTTCTGGTTGTGGTCAACCATGGGCTTACTAAGGGGGTACTTTTCATCCCTTGTTCCAAATTGATCAACGCCACCAGAGTTGCTGCTCTCTTCTTCCATCACATCTTTCCCCACTTCGGTCTGCATGATCGACTCATATCTGACTGAGGTCCACAGTTTGCCTTGGCCTTTGCTTGAGAATTGGCTCGTCTACTCCAATATGATGTTGCACTGTCTTCTGCCTACTACCCTCAGACCAATGGTGAAATAAAGCAGGTGAATCAGGAGCTAGAAACATATTTGCACCTATTCTGTAGCAACGAACCTACCACTTGGCCCAACCTCCTTCCCTTCACCCAATTCCACCACAATTCATCCGTTCACTCCTCTACTAAATACTCTCCCTTCTCCCTCCTCTTGGGTTACAAACCATGAGCATACCCTACTCTCGGAAAGACATTCCTTCCGGCTTTGACTGAACGGCTGAATCTATTAGACAAAGCATGACAGGAGGTGTCCGCACCCCATGAACTGACCCAACAAATGATGTGGGCTAGAATCCGCAGCAAATTCCATCCATGGAAAGTGGGTGATAAGATGTGGCTCAAAGCTACAAATCTCCATTAGAGCACACCCTGGAAGAAGTTGAATCCATTATGGGAAGGCCCCTTTGTCATCACCCAGGTAGTCTCTCCTGTGGCATATCGGCTGAAACTCCCCCTGACATGGAAAGTTCACAATGTCTTCCATGCTTCTCTTCTCTCCACTTTCCACACTACTCCTGAGTTTGGGACTCCAATGCTTTGACCTCCAGTGGAGATTATCGATGAAGAAGAACAATGGGAGATAGAGCATATTATCAGACACAGAGGGGGAAAGAACCGACAGAGTTATCTGATTAAGTGGAGAGGATACTCACACGCAGAAAATATGTGGGAACCGGAAGAAAACTTATCTGAGGCATAGACCACCCTCCTCGTTTATAAATGACGGCACTCCCTTTAATCTCCCAATCAATTCTTCCCATCATGCCTGCTATTCGCAATAACTTCTCTTCATCAGACTCTTCAACCACCCTTCCCATCCCCAACGATTTTCCTATTCATTCTAATCATCTCTCTTGTTTCCCCCATCATCTTCTCTATGCAGCAGTCCTACAAAGTGCACCTCTCCTTATGGAGATCACCAACCACCTGCTCGCCAGTGAAGCTCTCATTGAAGGGTATATGCTTTACCTCACATACTCCACCCTTCATCTATTACTAAACTCCACCACTCCCCAAGATCGCCCCTTTGTCTTTGCTGCCGAAGGCAGCATCTGTATCATGCAAGCGCAGATCCAAACATTGGATCTACTTTATTGTCTTCACTTAGGCGATGTCATAGATTCTCTTTCGTATGAATCAATTTCTCAAATCATGTTACCACTTATTAGAACCCTCCAGCCTCATGCTTTGACCACTTACCTCATCAGGGGGGATGACCTGCAAACCTCTCCTAGGTCCTCTGCTCCTAGTCCACCTCCTCTATATCAACCAGCACCCTCTCTGACATTTTCTCCTTCCACTTCCCCAACTTCGCCTAATGACTCTCCTCTAGGTCTTCTCCCTATCCCTGAGGAAACGCCATCTCCATCCCCTCGTCGTCCTTCCTCCACAGTCTCTCTTCCCCGTCATTGGCACCACCGCATGGTCATGATGTTTGGCCTTCCCTCCTCAGTCATCCACCGACCCTCATCAGTCACCCCATCTATGCCAGCAGAATGCAATCAAGGTAGCCCCCCATTCCTCCTCTTAAACCCTCCTGCCAAGGGATGGGACTCCTTGTGTAGATGGTGCAGAGAATATGATTCACATCTCAGTATTCACTGCCAGAACTACGTCTGCTCCAGCTGCACCCACCAGGCACTGGGCCACTCCCTCCCCAACTGTCCTAGTGTTGTGTGCCCCATATGCCATCTTTCCCATGGGACTACTCCCTACAGTACTCTTTGTTCCTTTTGTCACTGGGTCCATGGGGAAAACCCTTACACCACTCTGTAGTGCACTGAATGTGTCGGTGTTCAATGGGGTGATCCCTGTCCAGCTGTAGAACAGTATCGCTGTGGTGAGCAAGATGCCGAGGAGCTGTATGACCCAGCTCCCCTTTCTGTCGAGACCCTCGAGGAACGTGATGAGACATGGGCTACTAAGTATTGAAAGTAAGCCAGGTGGCTTACTTCTAAAGGTGGATCTTCTGTTATGTTTTTCCTCTATTGCTTTCTTTTCTTTACTTTGTTTCTCCTGATTGCCCATATCATCCCTTTTTCATCCAATGGACGCTGTTCCTCTTCTAGGCAGATCTCTTATCTTGCCTTGTTGCCTTACTTAATCCCCAGCCAATCACTATCTCCCCACTCCCCAGTAGATCACCATTGCTTCCCCATTGGATCGTTATCACCTATTGATTTCTACAGATAACGCTTAGTCAGGATGGTCTGTGCATCATGGGGAGTAGTACAAATACCTAGTGTATGTAACTCTCTCTCTAAGCTAGTTCTATGCAATATCATGTCATTCTAGTCTTGTCCTCATTGCTAAGAGACTCCATCTTAAAAGGCCTTGAGTAGCATCTTTTTGACTCTTGTCTTAAAGGTGCTCGAAGCATAACATCTATTTCCTTTGATCCGATGGTTGCTACAATATGATAACTATAACTCTGTCTGACTCATAGTGACTCCTTCTGCAGCAGACACAGCTTGGTCTATGCACCATTTAGATACCTATTTAGATCAGTGCTTTGTACCAAGTAATCCTTAAGCTATATCTCCCTTGTATATTTCGATACCTAGTCGAATTATCCATTGGTTTCTCTAGCCTTTGCTCCGCAGAGTGACTGGACAACTATGCTTCATCAGAACCTCAGAACTACAATCAAGTCCTCCACTTTATGAGGCAGATACCTTCCACTCAAAGGCTAACAATCTAAAACCACTTCAAGGGCCATGCTCGTCCCTATCCAGGCCAAGCGTAACACCCTCCTTCTGATCCCTTCCTCCGCTTCTCGACCTTTTCAACAACTTTCCTGTGATCTCATCACTGATCTTCCTCTTTCTGACAGCTTTGATTCCCTCTTGGTCATGGTCGACCATGGGCTTACTAAGGGGGTAATTCTATGTCTGACTAAGAAAATGGCCACTATGGAGAACATTGCTGCACTTTTCTTCAAGAAAGTGTACTCTTGCTTTGGTCTCTATGATAAAATTATCTCTGACAGAGGGCCACAATTCACCTCTACTTTTGCAAAAGAGCTAGGACGAATTCTGAACTACGATCTTTCGCTATCCACTGCCTATCACCCACAGACCAATAGAGAAATGGAACAAGTCAATCAAGAAGTAGAGACTTACCTAAGAATTTACTATGGAGCTAACCCAACCTCTTGGGTGGAGAACATTACTTTTGCAGAATTCGCTCACAATCACTACCATCACTCTGTCACAAACAAGTCCCCCTTCTTTCTCATGATGGGCTATAAACCCTGTTCCCTTCCCTCTGTTATTTCTGACTCAGATCTACCAGCTGTCAAAGAATGGCTTAGACTCCTCACATTTGCTAGAGATAAAGCCCTTGCTGCACACGCTTTAGCACAACAAATGATGAAAAACCGAATGACAAAGAATTTCACACCTTTCCAGAAAGGAGAAAAGGTGTGGTTAGTGAAACACCTCTAACCTCTATACCAAGCCTGATAAGCCTGATATTGGAGATCTAAGGAGAGGGAGCCTTTAGATGGTGAAAAATGCAAAGAGGGGAAAGAAAACTGAGTCTATCTTGCTGTGGGGCCTCCTACCAGAGGGAGAACTCCAAGAGATCTTGACTGGGGAGTCCCCTGGTCAAGTTCCTTGGGCTTTATATACTAACTAACTATTTACATGAGTTGTACTTAGATCTAGTGATTACATAGGTTAGGGTATAAGGGGGCATGTAGAGAGCATGTAGAATGGAAGGGTATACCCATAGCGTCCTTGCTGCAGTGGCAGCATAGCCCTAGCTATGACAGTTCGCATTTTGATGCCTTAAGTCACCTTTGAGGAGATCTGAAGATCTGCCACAAAAGAGATGGAATCTTGAGGGGGTAATGGTGTCCATGGATAGTCCTATATGTGTATTAGTTGGGGTTAAAAGTTGGGGCCAAAGGATCAGTCCATTGGCTCAATATCTATGGGCGAAGATTTTGGGTTTTGGTCCCCTCCATAGATAAGATAAGATAAGAGTTACTTAGAGCGAAAGTTGCTCTAGAAAATCAGGAAAAATGGGGGAAAATAGGAGAAAAATGGGGTGATTCATAACAGTTAGAAGCACAGAATCTATGACGTTCCATACAAAACCCAAAATTCGCACCTAAATGAGAAGGACCTTTTGTTATTACCCAGGTCTATTCCCCTTTATCCTACAGACTCTGACTCCCACAGATGTGGAAGATACACCCCATGTTTCACACTTCTCTCTTATTGTCCTATTGCGAAAATAGTGTGTATGGAGAAAACTTCCTGAAACCCCCTCCTGATCTAGTCTCCTTGGAAGAACAGTTTGAAATTGAGCAGATATTAAAACATCGAGGACCATCTAATAACCAATCCTACCTAATCCAATGGAAAGGCTATCTACCAGAAGATGATTCCTGGAAGCCAGGATGGAACTTAAGAAATGCCAACACCACTCTAGAAGCTTATAAAAAGGCACACCCTAAGACATTCCCTCCAAAAACCACTCCTCCAAAATGACAATGACTTCTTCCAATGCCTCTTCTGAATACACCTATGATCTCCACAATGTTACTCAACCCCCATTTGCCAACTTCTGTGTTCCCCTTGAAGAGGATACGTTTGAATTCCTAGTCTCCCATCTTGAAGACCTGCACCTCACCCTCACTTTAGATGCGTATTTTGAAAATGACTCCATCTTAGGGCTATTACTTACTGCTTATAACCAATATGCCGCCATCCATGCCCTAGTTCATATCTTTGAACAAGATCCCATTCCCCCACAAGATTTACCTGCCATCTTCACCACCCTCTCAAACAGATTAGCCACCTTGCAGTGGAACATTGTTGGTATGTTACACCAGTTAAACCTGTCTGAACTTGTTGCAGATATTGACCACTCTCTATGATTGTAAGCTGACCATCAGACCGAACAAGAATCTTTGCAACCAGAGCCCTCCTCTCCTTCTCTGCTCCCCATTTCTCCCCCAGCCCCTTCTACTCCCTCTGCCGACTCTGCTCCCCTCACTCCAAATGAGGAAGCCACATTCCTGCAGACCATGAATCAGATAGAACAAGCCAGGATAACTGAGCAATTGTATGCTCAGACAGGTCCTCAATTATGACCAGATCACCCTCATTATCAAGATGCATGCTTTGTCTGTCGACGACTAGGCCATTTGAAGAGAGACTGCAGAGAGTATACCTGCCCTTACTGTCATTGTCAGAAACCAGGACATCTTCCTTCCCTTTGCCCTCATAATGCCAAGTACATTTGTCCCAAATGCCATCGCTGTGCTCCAGGACATGGACCTACATTTTGTCCTACCATGAGACAATCCCCTGCTTACTCTCCTCCTTCATCCTCTTCTTCATCTTGTCATAGTTGCCAATCCAGATCCAACTCCTCATCTTCTGAAAGGTCATACCACCCTGCACCAGAACAGTTGATCAACACTATAACTGACCATATGCTTTCCACCATTTGTGAGACTATGGAAGTTGTCGTGAACACTATCCAAGCTGTTCAATAGAGCATTGACTAGATGCAATGACAAGTAGATAAACTGGAAGCATGAGAACCTAGTCCCACCCCATCTGATCATGCTGATGCAGGATAGGAAGTCCCAGCTTGGATGGACGAATCTTCAATATTGATCAGATCTTCTGTTCCCTCCTCTGTCTCTCCCCTTCCCCCCACTACAGTCACTATGATGTATATCAACTACATCACCCCTCCAATGACAGACTATGTGGATCAATACGATGACTTAGACTATGAACCAGACCTATACAACACAGAAGCAGATGCAAACATAACAGGATCCCCTGGCTATAACCATTCTCAATTATATTGAAAGTATGGTGACTTTCTATGTACTAAGGGGGTAATGTTATGTTTTGTCCCCTTTCTTCCTTTACTATGTCTTGATCTTTCCATGATTCTTCCTTTTCTGATCATCCAATAATCTTTCCATGATCTTGTTTCCTTTTCTTTTCGATTGGATGCTGTTCCCCTTCTAGATCTTACTTCTTGAAGACCTCGTGTTCCCTCTAGTCCCCTGGATCTGATGGTTGCTATGACACAATTAACTATGACTCTTTCTGACTCATAGTGACTCTTTCCACAGTAGACACAGCTTGGTCTGTGTGCCATCCAGATACCTATTTAGATTAGCATATTGTACCAAGTAGCCCTTAAGCTAGATCTCCCTTGTATATTTCGATACTCAGTCGATCTATCTATTGGTTTCTCCAGTCTTTGTTCCACAGAGTGACTGGATGACTACACTTCATCAGATCCCCTAAACTATGACTAAGTCCTCCACTTTGTGAGGCAGATACCTTCCACTTGAAGGTCAATGATCTAGAACCACTTCAAGGGCTATGCTTATCCCTATCTGGGCCAAGCGTAACACCCACCACCTCTCCTGTCGCCAAGCTTGCTGGATGCTCTTTCTTCAGGACTTTGACCTTCACTTCTCCATTCAACCAGGTTCCACTATGGGTCTCACCAATGCTCTCTCTCGTCGGTCCTCTCCTGACCTTTCTGAGGATAATGTGGCCGTTACTCTCCTCCCTCTGGACCTCTTCATCTCTCTCATTGATGTCGCTCTCTGACAAAAGATCACCCTCTCCACCCCTTCTGATCCTCTTGTCCTCTCCACTCTTGATCATATGCATAATGGTTCTCCTCTTTTCCCTCATTCAACTCTTCTTGACTAGGCCTTTCATGATGGTCTCCTCTATTATCATTCCCATCTTTACATTCCCCTCTCCTCTCATTGTGACCTCATTTCCTCTGTCTATTCTTCCCCAGCTGGTGGTCATGGTGGTCAGTTCCATACCCTCATACTTCTTCAGTGTGATTATTGGTGGCCAGGTATGTCCACTTTCGTTTGTGCATTTGTTGCCAGCTGCCCTCTCTGCCAGTTGTCAAAACCTCTTACTTCCCCTGTTCTTCCCTCTCTCTCTCCCCTTTCCTCCTCAGCTATCCATCTGTTTCAACAACTTTCTATTGATCTCATCACTGGTCTGTCCCCAGTTGGTCTCCTGGATTTGGTCATGGTTGTGGTCAACCATGGGCTTACTAAGGGGGTTATCTTCATCCCTTGCTTGAAGACGATCAATGCTGTGGGCATAGCCTCCCTCTTTTTCCATCATATTTTCCCTCACTTCGGCCTTCATGATCATCTCATTTCAGACCAAGGTCCACAGTCAGCCTCCACCTTTGCCTGAGAACTGGCTCGTCTCCTACAATACAATGTCACACTCTCTTCTGCCTATCATCCACAAATGGACAGTGAAATGGAACAAGTGAATCAAGAGCTAGAAACATATTTGTGTCTCTTCTGCAGTAATGAACCAACTACCTGGCCTGATTTCCTTCCCTTTGCTCAATTTCACCACAATTCCTCTACTCACTCCTCTATGAAATGCTCTCCTTTCTCTCTCCTACTTGGATATGAGCCCCATGCATACTCTGTTCTTGGATGAATGTTCCTTCCTGCACTGACAGATCGAATGAACGATCTAGATAAAGCGTGTTGGGAAGCCTCCGCTGCTCATGAACTCTCTTAGCAGTTAATGCATACATGAATCCACAGCAAATTCCATCCCTGGAAGCTGGGTGATAAGGTGTGGCTAAAGGCCACCAATCTCCACCACAGTACCCTATGGAAAAAGCTCAATCCCCTTCAAGAAGGACCCTTCACTATCATCCAGATACTCTCCTCTGTGGCATACCAGTTGAAACTTCCCCCGATATGGAAGATCCATGATGTCTTCCATGCTTCCCTTCTTTCCACTTTCTGCTCTACCCCCGAATTTGGCACCCCGTTGCTTTACCCACCAGCAGAGATTATTGACAAAGAAGAACAGTGGGAGATAGAGCATATTGTATGCCATAAAGAGAAGGCTGGGCAACGGAAATATCTCGTCAAATGGAAGGGGTATTCCCACACTGAAAATACATGGGAACCAGAATGGAACTTATCCAGCACATGGGCCACTTTGGATGCTTATAAACGACGTCTCTCTCTTTGATACCCCTCCATTCCCTCCACCATGCCTGCTATTCACAACAACTTCTCCAAGTCCGACTCCTCCACCCATCTTCCCATTCCACAAGATTTCCCCATCCATGCCAACCAACTCCCAAAGTTCCCTCATTGTCTATTATATGCCACTGTCCTACAAAGTACCCCTCTCCTTCTCAAAATCACCAACAATCTGTTGGCCAATGAAGCCCTGCTAGAAGGCTGTATGCTTTACCTCACCTATTCCATGCTTCATCTCTTGCTAAACGCCACTACCCCATGGGACCGCCCCTTCATTCTTGCTACTGAAGGCAGTATCTGCATTGCTCAAGCATGGATCCAAACCCTAGACCTGCTCTATCATCTCAGGTTAGGAGACATGATCAACACGTTACCATACAATTCTGTTTCACAGATCATACTCCCCCTCGTCTGTACCCTTCATCCTCATGCTCTAGCTACCTATCTTGCAGGAGGTGATGAACCGATCCCCTCCCCTTGTTCTGCTTCACCCAGTCCACCTCCACATTATCATCCCCTGCCATCTTTGCCATCCACTCTCTCTACCAGCTCCAATTATCCCCAGCCCAATCTCCTCCCTATCCCAGAAGAAACGCCATCACCACCCCCATATTGTCCAACCTCTCCTTCCCTTCCTCAATGGTGGCAATGGAGGATAGTCTTGTCCTTCGGTTTCCCTTCTTCCATCCTCCATCGACAAGCATCAATGACCCCCTCTGCACCAGTGGGTATGTATGCCAATCCTATTGACATGGACACTGGAGGCCTGCCATTTCTTCTCCTCAACCCCCTGTCCGATGAGTGGGACTTGTTCTGCAGATGGTGTAGAGAATATGACTCCCATCTGAGCATCTTCTGCCAGAATTACGTCTGCCCTCACTGTACTCATCGGGCACCCAGCCATTCCTCTGCAAATTGCCCTGCTGCCATATGTTCCATTTGTCACCTCTCCCATGGAACTGCTCCCTGTTCCACCATCTGTTTCTTTTGTCATCAAGTGCATGGGGCTGTCCCTTGTCCAACTCCACAGTGTACAGAATGTATGGGTATTCAATGGGGCAATCCCTGTCCAGCAATTGAGCAACACCAACGATAAGCTGAAGAGGTGGCTGATGACCTCTATGAATCGACTCCCCTTCCCATAGAAGACTACTCGGAATGGGATGAAGAGTGGGCTGGTAAGCATTAAGCCAGGTGGCTTAATCCTAAAGGTAGACTTTATGTTACAATTTTCCTCCTTTTTTCCTTGCTTCTTCATTACATACATATGTTTCCCCTTCTATCCAACGGATGCTATTCCAATTCTAGGCAGATTCTTCTATCTCATCTCATTTCTCCTATCTGACCCCCAGACAATTGTTATCTCCCCATTCTCCAGTAGATTGTTATCCATCCCAACTAGATCGTTATCACTCCACTGATTTCCACAGATAACACTTAGTCAGGATGGTCTATGCACTATGAGGAGTAGTATATATACCAAGTGCATGTACCAGTAAATGCTAAGCTAGTTCTACACAATATTACGTAGTTCTAGTCTTGTCCTCATTGCTAGAGACTTCATCTTCAAGCTTTGAGTAGTATCTTTTCAACTCTCGTCCTAAAGGTACTCAAAGCATAACAAGGTTAAGTACAAGAGTGATCCGATCACCATTTGGAATGTAGATCTGATTTGTGGATCTACTTCTCCTTTGTGGGAGAGAGGGTAATACTTCTTAGGCAATGGAGTGGGTGCCATTTTGGCATTGATTATTCCACATCGTTCAACAATTTTCAGGAGGTAGTCACATTGATCAATGAAGATACTGCATCCTGATCGTTGGATCTGCATATGGAGGAATTCCTTGGTAGGACCTAAGTCTCTACATTCCCACTTCTTCATGAATAAGCCCTTGATCTCATTGACCACAGCTTTAGAAGGCCCACAGAACATTGTGTCATCTATATAGATGACAGCAACAATGGTCCCATTTCTCTGGTAGAGAGATAGTCTGGCATCTGATCTCAATCAATTGAAGCTGAGATCTTTCATAGACTCATTTAGAGTCTCCCACCAGGCAAGTCCAGCTTGTTTCAATCTGTATAGGGCACAACGCAATCTCAGCACTATGTGTTCCTTGCCAGGGACTATGAAGCCTTGGGGCTGTCTCATGTAGATCTCTTCTTTAAGCTTTCCATAAAGGTAAGCACTTCAGACATCGAGAGCCCCAATGTGCCAGTTTTCCAGGGCAGCAAGAGCCAGCATAAGCCAGACTGTCTCAAACTACACAACCGGAGAGAATATTTGGTCAAAGTCTATGCCTTCAACCTGAGAAAAGCCCTTTGCCACTAATCGGGCACGTTTTCAACCATCGGGTTTTATGTCAAATACCCAGCAGTTATCTATGACCTTCTGCCCTTTAGGTGGTTTGACAAGTTCAAAAACTTTTCGCTCTTTGAGCATTTGTAGCTTGCATCAACATGCGGCTTTCCACTCCTCTTGTGCTGTAGCTGGTAGCATGGAGATATCCCTATAAGTCCATTCTTGATGTGGTTTAGACTCTGCAGAAGTCTTGCCATGTGGTATTGCCTTTGACATCAAAAGTGTGAATAAACTGGCTCCTCCTTCCTGGCATAGCCAGTGGAGATCTTGATCGCTAGGTTGAGCAGGAACTACATCAGGTACGTTTGATGGTCCTGAATCTGGACATGATGATGGTCCAGATTCACTGATGATGTTGCACCATTGCAAGGGGTGATCCACGTCCTTCTGCTGTTCTAGGGGGTGCTTGTCACCATAGACATTGTCAGGCCGATGAGGCACACAATGTTTGTGCTATGAGTGGTGAGAGGCAGAAGGAACTGCTGGTGGTCCAGGTCTGGGAGCTCTAGGGGGCATCACCAGAATCTGTGGGACTTGGC
Organism: Xerocomus amazonicus; assembly: GCA_038089295.1. Classification (NCBI taxonomy): domain Eukaryota; kingdom Fungi; phylum Basidiomycota; class Agaricomycetes; order Boletales; family Boletaceae; genus Xerocomus; species Xerocomus amazonicus. Next base: position 17,596 of record JBBPKO010000332.1, read on the forward strand.
TAGGCATTCAAGGGACAGAAACTGGAGAGGAGGGTGCTCGAGCAGGTTGATCTGGGTGGTCATCATTTGAGGAGGGAGGCAGCAAGAAGTGCTCTTCCAGTTCTACTCAGGTAGCAGGCCGGTTTGGGGCATGTAGAGTGTGGTCCTTACTCTTACATCATGGCATGAGTGTTTCATCAAATACAGCATGTGCGGAGGTATAAATTATGTTGGATTTCCTCATAAAGATATAATTGGAAGTCATGCCAGGAGCAGTACCCAAATGAAGCATTAACTCAGCTCGCAGAGCAAGCTTATTATCATGGGTCTTGGCAGGAATGTGGACATGAGCTGCACACCCCCAAATGCAGAGATGACTAACATCAGGAAGACATCCGTGAAGAAGCTCAAATGGTGTTCTGCTATTGAGATGCTGCATGGGCATGTGATTATAAAGATGATTGGCATGTAGGAAGGAGAATTCCCACCAACTATCAGGTGTGTAGACATCATGCCACAGTGATTCCAATTTCTCTGATATGATATGCATTAGCTGTTCAGCTCTACCATTTTGCATGGGAGTATAAGAGGTGGATTGGTAAATCACTATCCTCTATTCTTTGAGCATTTGGTCAAATGCGGTGGATTTGTATTCTCCCCCAGCATCTGACATCCATCTCTTGACCTTGGTCTCAAATTGAGTGTTCACTAGTTTAAGAAAGTGGTGGGTACAGGCCAATGCCTCATTCTTAGTGTACATTAGTGTTACCCAGAAGAAGGACAAATAATCATCCAAAAAGGTAATTGTGTATTTAAATTTGCAATATGAATCAAGAGGAAAAACTTTGAGGTCCAAGTGGATTAACTCAAAGATGTGGGTAGTGCAGTGCTCATTGAGAGGGAAACTCTGATTGGGCATCTTGCCTTTGATACATCCAGGGCATACTGGGACCTCTGAGGGGATTTTTATATCATCTGGGAAGCCAAGGGTATGCTTCTTCATTTGACAGAGAGCATCTTTTGCCAGGTGGCCAAAATGTTTATGTAAGATATCATAGGTAATGATGAAGATACAGTCATTGTGTCTGTCTTTAAGAGATAAAGTGACGATCAAATATAGGAATTGAGCATGTGGATCTGGCGTAAATGGAGCCAGGATCTTCCCATCACCATATAACATCTTTAATTGATGGACAGTGCCTTTGACACATGCTCCTTCAGCTAAAAGCCTACCCATGGAGACTAAATGGATGCCACTGTTAGGTATATGTCCAACATTATAGAGTGGTAGGATGTGGCTTTCGCCATTCAGATCTTCCCACCTTATCAGGACTTTCCCTATACCTTTTATGAAGATCATATCTGCAGTGGTAGATACAGAGATCCACTTATCACATGAGAGTTCTTCATATTCTACATAATCTGATCTCTCAGGGGTAAAGTGCATAGAAGTACCTGAATCGAGTAGCCAGACATTGTCTGGGATCCAGTGACTACATTTGCATTTTTCTTTACCTTTGCTGACATTCAGACATGTACACTCATCCAACTTATAGAAGAGGAGAGACAAGCTCAATTGCAATGGGGTATATACATTCACTATATCTACATTGTCCAGAGCTATACTACTAAGATCTGTGCAAATATGGTGATCAATTAGTGATGAGGTGGTTGCAATGAATGGCACTACATATGACATTATGACATTGGCAGAGTTTATCTCCACATCAAGCCCAGCTAGGGTGGCCAGCTCCTCATTGAAGTCCTCAGGGGGGACAGACCCATATATGTCAATGATATTGTTGAGGTCTTCCTCATCCCATGAGGTGGCTAGTGCTGGCTCAATTTGATGGTGGCAGGACCACTTCCTTTTCTTCAATGCTGGGGCCTCTTCTTCTAACTCCTTACCATACTTGAGGTCATTGTATATATTGTATGATGCCTTTATAAGAGGTGGGGGTGAGGGTGGAAGTTCCTCAATCCTTGCAGAGAGAGGGGCTGTCAGAGGGAAGTAGACTACTAGCGTAGTGCCAGCGGTCATGTGCACATCCATGCATCTGATGGTTTTACAGAAGGACTAGAGGCCCATCTGATGAGCAAGAGTGAAGGCTTGCTTGATTTGAGGGTCAGCAGTGGGCCCTTTTGCACCTTGATAGGCATGGGCTGAGATCTGAGGGTCTACAGCAGAGGTTGGTCTGGACATAATGGTCCAGGACAAGAAGGTGATGGAGGCTGCTTGGACCATTACATGGAGGAGGAGGTGGTGGCATTTGCTTGGACTTTACCCTTGCCCTTTCCATGGCTGTCATGCTTCTTGCACTCACCGCCTTGTTGCTGCTACTGCTTCTGCTGCTGCTGCTGGAAAGAGGGCTCAGCACCCTTCTTCTTCACCACAGAAATCTTGTTGGCCGATTGGCCCTTGTTGCCCTTGTTCAGGGACTTCTGCTCCCATGCGAGAGTGGCAGCAGCATGGATTTCCTCCACCATTGGGGTCTTTGCTTGCCCCTTGGAGTCCTTGTTGGTGGCCATCATCTGAGCCACCACCTCCATGGTGGGAGGGAGCTTTGTGAGAAGCATCATCGAGCGCACATTGCTTGGGAAGACATAACCAGCAGATTTGAGCCAGCCGAAGAGAGAGGCAATCTTTGAGAGGGCTGGAGCAGGATGAGAGGAGGAGAGGACAGTGATATTGAGTAACTCCTGGAAAAGGGAGTAGGTGGAGGCAAGAGAGGAGGACTTATATTCTTCTTTAAGTGCCATAATCATTTCGTCAGCATAGTTCCACTTGACAAACTGCAACTTGATGTTGTTGGTCATGTGGCACTTCATCATGCCAATGAGAATGTTGTTGGCTCTTTGGAATACAATATAGTGGTCACATTCCTCCTTGGTGGATTCCTTTTTCAAGGTTTCCGGGATATCAGTGTAAGTAGTCCACATGCAACCAGTGGATTGAAGATAGGGCTCCATGATTGCCCACCAAGCATTGAAGTTAGAACTGTTGAGCTTGGGGATGGAAAGGTCCTTGATTGTAGACATGTTTGATATCTGCAATGTTTGTCAGCATTGAAGTGAGAATGGAGAAACAAACATGAATAGGTTCCTCCTCTTGCTAGGAGTGGTCTATCCGTTAGAACTGACACAGTGATCCCAGCATAGGTTTACCCACTCACCAGACATGACCTGAGGGTCAGCAAGCCTGGGAGACTCTCCACTAGCTAGTATAGCATCCAGGTGGTCCTGGCAGCATAACAGGCAACTGTTACGAGTTATCTCCTTGAATGGAAAGACATCAATATTGATTGTCTTGGATATGACTTAGCTATATCCCGGTATCTAGAGGGCCTTAGATAGCGTAATCCAGAGGGGATCTTAGAGTGGCATTCCAGGATGGAGGTCGTAGACAACAGAGTCCAAGGGAACGATAAAGGAAGATAGTATTGAGTTAGGTTCCTAGCCCTAACTCTGTAGAAGTGAGAATATGGATGAGGGACATTCCCCTCGAGTATGTATGTACTTATACTATAGGTAATGGTGTACAGACCATGCTATGTATCTATGTATATGGTAATAGTCCATAACCCTGGGTCAAGGGTTGTACAGGAATGGTCATCCATAAGAAGGGAAGCAGCATGTGCAGTAAGAAGCATGCTGTGGAGAAGAAAAGAAGCACATCCGCAGCAGAGAAGTATAGAAGTTGCTGCAGAAAAGAGAAGCATCTGGAAGAAGCAAAGAAGACGGCCCAATGGGGAATAGGGCAAAGGGTAATACTACATATGGACACGGAGTAAGGGTTTACCAGTCCAGGACACAGAACACAAGGCACATGATGGAGGAAGTGCATAGGGGTCCTGCTGTAAGGACTGCCAATCAGATAAGAGGAACAGCTAGGAGGGTATAGGCAACTACCAGTGGGGTGGGATGTATGAAGAATAGGGCGCAGGCGATGAACGTTAGACAATAGAGTGCACCAAGAATGACCACTCAGTGTAATGCTAAGGAAAATCATAACAGCAACCAGCAATAGCAAGAAGCTTGCACTTGACTTGCTAGTGATCACTGCTTTGCTAACTGGGGCTCATAACCTGTTGAAGAGAGGAGTGTAATAACACTCTTTGAGGAATGCTGCTAGTACTCACATTGTTGGAGTAGGCTGGTAGTGACTAGCATTGATGGTGGTTGTACGAAGACAAGAGTCTATTGAAACCCAGATGACTGAGTCTCAATTATATACTACATGATTATGTAATATGAACTACCTACAATAGGGTTATCATTCAACATCTGCCACAAAGCAGATAAAATCTAAGGGAAGTAAGGGCATCCATAGATGGTTCTAGATGTTACGCTCCAAGTACCTTTAAGATGAAAGTTGAAAAGATACTACTCAAAGCTTAGGACTAGGTCTTTTAGCAATGAGGACAAGACTAGGACCATGTAGTAGTGTGTAGAACTAGCTTAATGTATATCAGTATATATACTAGGTATTTATATTACTCCCCATGGTGTACAGACCATCCTGATTAAGTGTTATCTGTGGAAATCAGTGGAGGGATAATGATCTGGTGGGGATGGATAACAATCTATAGGGGAATGGGGAGATAGCAATCATTTGGGGATCTGATAAAGGAAATGAGGTAAGATAAGAAGATCTGCCTAGGAAGGGAATAGCATCCATGGGTAAACGTAAGAGTTATGCATAGGATAGAGGAAAGAGGGAGAGAAAAACAGAAAAACATATCAGACATCAAACACAACGGCCAACTTTTGGTTAACATTGTTATGATTTTCTGTTTCATTACACTGAGTGCTCTATCTCGGCACGATCTATCATTTATTGCTCATTGTCTAGACCCTATCCTACACCCATCCTATCCTACTGATAGTTGCCTATATCCTCCTGGCTGCTCCTTTACTATGCTTGTCAGTCCTTGTAATAGGACCCCTATGCATTTCTCTATTCATACATCTCTTGTCTTATATCCCAGACCAGTAAGCCCTTGCCCCATGTCCTATTGTAGTATTACCCTTGACCCATGGGATACCCCTGTCCCCTATTCCCCATTGGGTCATTCTTCTTTGTCTCATCATATGCTTCTCCATCATGGTTGGAGCCCCAATGGCCTATTCCTGTCTAACCCTATACTCTTGGTTATGGAACCCTCTACTCTACTTCCATATATGTATCTATACAGTCTGGTCTGTACACCATACCCTGTAGTATAAGTACATATGTACAGTAGAGGGATAGTTCTCCATCTTGAATCTCACCATTACCTCCTTGTGTTAGCTCTAGAACTAGTAAGTCCTCTTAAGTCCTTTATCATTCCCTTGGTCTCCACTGCAACCCAGCCACCATCCTGGAACATTCCTCATCCCCTTGGAATATGCTCAGAGTAGCTTCCATCCTGGGATATAGCTAAGTAGTCCAAGAGCATCAATGTTGATTTCTCTTTCTAGTCTTAAGGATTTAAGACTTGTAACAAAAGATTCAAGATCCTCCTTGTACTCTGCTATTATGTGAGTACTTATTATCCACCTTCTCATTCCCATCCTTATCACCTCATCATGTGGTCCCATCATCAAACTCTCCCTTCCTGAGAAGAAGTCATAGCTCCCCCTCAACAAGAAGGAAATGGTAGAAGCTCTGGGTCAACTATACCCGGATCCCCACAAGTTTCTCTATGAACCCCACAAACCCCTCCATCACTCTATGATTGACCAGCTGGTAGCCCATTGCATTCCAGCCCACCACAACCATACCACTATGGTCTAGGACCATCTACCTCTCGTCTTGCCCAGTTAGTCCAAGATGTTAGCAGATCAGAAGAAGAGACAAGTTCTCTAACAATCTAACCAGCAGAGCAACATGCTCCAATGTTTACAATGGAATGTGTTCATCATCATATGGCACAAGAACAACATGCTAAAGAACAAAGGAATTGCTATGCATTATTAGTGCCAGAAGAAGAACAGGAAAGAGAAGAAGAGACTGTAGTAGGCACTCCTCCAGAATTATATGCTATCACTCCAAGTCATCCTGAGCCTTCCATCCATACTCCTCCTCCTCCTACCGAACTATCTCTCCTCTCCACTACCATCCGACCTTCCTCAATAACTCCCCTGTTTCCCTCTACCATGTTATTCCTTGAACCACGACTGCCAACAGAACCATCTTCTTCAAGTGAGGATGACAACACTCCTTCACTGTCCCCACTAGAGTCTCCAATGCAAGAAGGACGACTAGAATCACTCATCCCCTATTGATGTCAGCAATACTATGACTGTGAGGAATATTCTGCTGCTCTTCCTGGAGACTTTTCAGGTCTCACCACCAATGCTACTCTTTGGTCTGCTATGATGGATGGGCATTTCTCTCTTAATAAAACACTGTATAACAACTCCAGCAAGAGTCTTACCTTCTGTCATATCCAGTACCTCCAAACATCTCTGATACATCCATACCAACTCTAAGTGCATTTCGATGCAACTCCAGTTCATTTTCCTTAACCATGATCCTTCAGACCTTCAGACTGTTTGTATTTGATTTACCTATGATTATGTTATTCATTGACACTTTACAGTTGCTACCCCTAACTTGATTGACATCTCCAAGACCTCTGATTGTCCTCCTTTCCTTCACTCTGATGTCATCGGTATAGCTATCCTCCTTTCTATCTTTGATATTTCATTTGTTGCTATGATACACCTTTCACCCCTATGTCCTTTGTCTGATCTCATTGATTACCTCCATCCCTGACCCTCTGTAAATTCAGAACTCTGATTTCCATGCAAGAGCCACATATGGTGAAGTCAAAGTCCTGGCCTCTCAACTCTGTTACAGCAGAGTTACTCGGAGTTCATCCACCGCTTTTCTAGCACCTTTCTAAACAAAATGACAAAAGGATGGAGACCAGCCTTTTCCAAATGCTGGTATACTCTTATCAAAGAGAAAGGGGCCAAGTATCAAGGCTACCTTTACCAATCCATTCAAAACGATTTCAAATATGTATTTTATCCCCTCAATGCTGCTGATGAAGCTCAACAAAAGCTTCATTCTCTTCACCAAAATCTGATAGAAGCTAATGGCTTTCTTCCATTCTCCTCTATGTTCCAATTGTATACAGCACAGGCAGATATACATGATCAAAACACCTTGATCAACACTTTCACTGCAGAGATGGATGTTAGAAAAGGGCTAGACGAACTCCAAGTAACTCCACTGTAATGGAGTTGAGGGGCCAGGACTTTGGCTTCACTGTATGTGATGTGCCCTTGCATAGAAATCAGAGTCCTGAATTTACAGAGGGTCAGGGATGGAGGTGATCAACGAGATCAGATGAAGAGGGAGAACATCAATTCTTGTTGATATTCAAACTAGAGAATTACAGGGATGTAACAAAGGGTTTAAATACTCAGATGAAAGGCAATCACATGTTAAAAAAGACAGAGGTGAAAGGTATATCATAGCAACAAATGAAATATCAAAGATAGAAAGGAGGACAATCAGAGGTCTCGGAGATGTCAATCAAGTTAGAGGTAGCAACTATCAAGTGTCAATGAATAACATAATCATAGGTAAATCAAATGTGAACGGTCTGAAAATCCAAAAGATCATGATTAAGGAAAACAAACTGGAGTTGCATCGAAATACACTCAGAGTTGGTATGGAGGTATCAGAGTAGCTTGGAGGTAGTGGATATGACAATGGATCCCTCTCTCATTCAAATGATCTTATCAATGGAGAATGTCCTGACTACCTTTGACAGATGGACCACTGCTGCAACTACTTTCTTTTCACAGCAACAACGGTTGACTACCCTATAGCCATCCCCATTCCCATGTTCACATACTAAATGCCCTTTCACCCCTTCCTTCCCTTCAATCACAATAATTGCCCATACCCACACTATGATCCCTCCCCTTCCACTTCAATGCAAAAAACTACTCACCTCTCCTTCATCCACAGGACCCTCCCCAGCTCTTGTCCATCAACAGCTCGCTGCCATCTGCAGTTGACATAAGGCATATTTCATGTCTTTTATTGAGCCATTCCTTCCTTCTTATTCTATCTCTGCCATTCCATCTCTTGTCTCTTTCCAACCACCAGCCATTGACCACTCCATGTCACCCTCTCATCCTGTCAAGGAGGACATCATTATGGCTTCCTCTCTCTTGTCTCCTTCCTCTCCATCCAAACCCATTTCCATTGATGCTCTCATTGATGATTGGCTCTCTCCAGCTGATGAAGCCACTCTCTTCCATTCTCCTCCCCCTTGTTCCCCTTGTTCTCCCCTTTGCCCCTATTCCCCTCTTGTTGTTCCCAGTATCTCTCTTTCTTCCATAACACCACCATCTCCTCATCCTTCCCTCTTCCAATGTGCTCTTGCTTGTGCTTGAGCTCTTTGCCCCATCATTCTCCACAGACCCCATCTCACAGCTGGTGGACTCACTACTGTGTATTCTATTCTCCTTTCATCACCAGCACCATCTGTACCTTCTCTTCTTGACACACTCCTTGAGTCACTCTCCTCGTCTCTAGTACTTTCCCCTTGAATTGTTCCCCTCCCATCTTTGGTCACCTTATCCCCTTTGGCTACCCCATCAACCTCTCGCTGTTCTTCCTCTTTTCTGATCATCTCCTCTCTATGGTTGCTGGTCCTTCTAGTTCATTTCCTCTGAAGCAATGCCATTGCCAATAATGCCTTTCTCACTTCCTCACCCATCTTCTCTTCACCCCTGGAGGACCCCTTTCTGTCTGATTGGTTTGACACATACCTCACTGATCTTGCTTCCTTCCCTCTGCCCCCACCATCCCTCTTCCCAGATGACTGTTACTCAGCCTATCTCCACAACACCCAGGTATTCTGCCTATCTCATACTGACCGGTGGATGGCCTTTCTTCTCTTTTCCAACATCCCCTTGTCTCCATGGGCATGTTCCTCCCCATCCCTTTCCTCTTCTCCTCCACTATCCCTATGCCCTCTTCCTGTTTTGGGATTTCCATCTCCCTCCCTGTCATACTCTCCTTCCCCAGTTCTCCTTCATCTGACTAGGTTGTCGTCTCCGTGGTTCATGGATTTGTTGTCCCTTGCCCTGTCAGCCCCATCCCTCACCCCCTCTCATCTCCTTTCCCCTGTCCCCTCTTCCCTCAGAGACTTTTAGGTATTTTATGGTATTCCCATTGTCAGTGCCTCCAGTCTTGTTCAGAGGGTATTTTTCCTTGTTTTTCCTTCTGACCTGATGACCCACCACTCCCCTACCATCCCTTCTCTTATTTTCTCCACCGTCTTATCTACTCCCTAGTTGTCACTGGATTTTGCATATGTCTAGCATGACATTAAACTGCAAACCTCCCACCAATGTCTGGCATGACATTAAACTGTGAACCCTCCACCAAGGTCCAGCATGACCTTAAACTGCAAACCTTCCCTCTAACATCTGGCATGATGTAAAACTGTGTTTCCTCCAACTCCTAGATATGAGTATAAACTGCTGTCTCCACTCATTCAATGATCAAGTCATACTCCCAAGTAGGAGGATAAACTGCTCATGGTTATAGAACGTCCAGCATGATGATAAACTGCACTCTCTGAACAACACCTTGGCTGGTGGTTGTCCTGTCTCTATTCCCTTAGAGGTCAAGCAAAATTGACACCCTTTGCTCTCCCTCTCTATCTATTCCTCCATTGTTGGCACAGGTCTGGCAAACCCATTCATTATGACTTCTCTAGTTAGTCCTCCTATATGAGGATAAACTACTTTCTTCCCCCTCTCTCCTGGCTCTGAGGTATGGTTGAGAATTACCTCTACCCCAATCTCCCCTCAATCAGTTCTATGCATCTCCATGCATCTCCAATACCCTCCTCTTGATCCCCATCTGATGGCTTCTACTGATAGAAGCACTGGTGCTCCTGATCCACAGGATACCCACCTTCCACCTTGGCAAAGTGGACTTCTCTCAAGAACCCCATCTTTCCTAATCCCTATTGCCACATCTTCTCCTTCTATGAACTAGGCACCAGTTTCCTCTTTTAGTATCACCCCTTTACCCTAATGGTTTTAAGGTCATGCTCTATACTTTTGTCAGTATCATCCATCATGTACTTCCCCACTGACTCCACTATCAATGCTTGTGTTTCTTTTCTCAACTGTCATCTTTGCCCACATCTTGTTGATGTACCAGCCCATATCTCTCTCTCTAACCTCAATTCTTATGATTTCTTCTCTTCATTGAACAAAGTCCATCACCATGGTGTGACCTGGCATGTTTGCAGCTGCCCTTGTTGCCTCAAAGTTTTCTGGGCTCATTCTCCCCTCACGTTAGATGCCCTTTGGATGGACCACTTCTATCTTCTACCATTTGAATGTCATATACCTGAGCGACCTCATTGGGCTCTCTCCCCTCACACTTGGTGATTGTCTCTTGTCCCAAACTTGGAGACCTCTCCCTTTGCCCATAGCTTCTTTATCATTCATCATCAACAGGCATATTATATAGCCTCTCTCTCCATACCATCCCTCTCCACACTTGATGATTTTAACTTTGACCTTGCTGAAGAGATTGAAGTAATGGACCTGCTTTTGCTTCCTAAGCAGGATTTACTCTAGGGTTTTGATTTTTGATTTAGAGTTTTTCAAGCTGGTGCTTGAAATCTAAAGACGAAGCTAATGTTATGACTTTCCATATTGTTACACCGAGTGCTCTACTTTGGCACAATCTATCATTTATTGCTCATCATCTACACCCTATCCTACACCTGTCCCACTCTGCTGGTAGTTGCCTATATCCTCCTAGCCACTCCTTTACTATGCTTGTCAGTCCTTGTAGTAGGACCTCTATGTATTTCCCCATTCATACATCTCTCATCTTGTGTCTCAGACCAGTAAGCCCTTGCCCTGTGTCCTATTGTCGTATTACCCTTGACCCATGGGATATCCCTGTCCTTTATTCCCCATTGGGTCATTCTTCTTTGTCTCATCATATGCTTCTCCATCATGGTCAGAGCTCCAATGGCCTATTCCTGTCTAACCCTATACTCTAGGTTATGGAACCCTTTATCCTACTTCTATATATGTACCTACACAGCCTGGTCCATGCACCATACCCTGTAGTATAAGTATGTATATATAGTAGAGAGATAGTTCTCTATCTTGAATCTCACTATTACCTTCTTGTGCTAGCTCCAGAACTAGCAAGTCCTCTTAAGTCCTTTATCATTCCCTTGGTCTCTGCTGCAACCCAGCCACCATCTCAGAACATTCCTCATCCCCTTGGAATATGCTCAGAGTAGCTTCCATCCTAGGATATAGCTAAGTAGTCCAAGAGCATCAATGTTGATCACTCTTTCTAGTCTTAAGGATTTAAGACTTTAACAAACATTGCCCACAATGGAGTCCATAACTCTGTTATAGAGTTTGTAGAACAGTGGCAACTCCAAATATGCAATTCCACTAACATCATTGTGAAACACCTCTAATCTCTATACCAAGCTTGATAAGCCTGATCTTTGAGATTCAAGGAGAGGGGGCCTTTAGATGGTAAAAATGCGAAATGGAAAGGGGAGAACTGAGTCTATCTTGCTTAGCACCTCCTCTAGAGGGAGAACACCAAGAGAACTTGACTGGGGAATCCCCTGGTCAAGT
>JBBPKO010000333.1:0-13345 GCA_038089295.1 Xerocomus amazonicus
ATGCCAAGAGCAGGGAAGGGTAAGCCAGATGGCATTAGGCCAGATATTGGCAATCAGATATGGGCCAATCTACTTCTGCAACAGCTTGTTGGATGGATAAGGGAGAGACAGGTTGGCAGTAGACAACCAGATGTGGTCGCCAACCTTGTATGAGGGGACAGGAGAGCGGGAGGATTTTGCAGTACACTCCATTACCTTGCGTGACTGCTCAAGTGCAGCATGCATGTCAGCATGGGATCTGGCAAGCTGCATATCAAATGGCAGAGACGAGTAGACACCAGCATCAAAACCAACATGAGGAGCATAGTTGCAGATGACAGCAAATGGAATAGTACTGGTAGTGGTGGTAAGAGAATTGTTATATTGGAACTGGGCAAGAGATAACCATTCTACCCAGTTGGACTGCTTTTTTGACACATAAAGATGGAGGTACTGTTCCAAATCACAGTTGACTTGTTTGGTTTGGCCATTAGTCTCAGGATGGAAAGCTGTCGACATTTTCTGCTTAATTCCGAGGAGGGTGCACAGCTGCCATGTAAACTTGGAAGCAAACTGAAGTCTATGATCCGAGACCACTGATGAGAGAAGCCCATGAATGGACCACATATGATCGCAGAACATTCGGGCCATGTCTTTAGATAAGATGGAAGAAGTACAGAGGACAAACACTACTTCTTTTGAGAATCTGTCAACTACTACCATGATGGCCATCTTCCCATTTGAGTCAGAAAGCCCAGTGATGAAATCAATGGAGATGTCAGCCCACAGAGTTGTGGCTGTGGGAAGCAGAAGGAGTTTACCGGCTGGTGGTCATGTAGATCCCTTTGCCATAGCATACATAGGACAAGCATTGACAAAGTCAAGGATGTTGCGAAACATACAGGGCCAGTTGTAGAAACAGAGGACATTGGAAACTGTTCATTGCTGTCTTGGATGTCCTGCTATAGGGGAAGAATGGCATTCAGCAAGTATGTCTAGATGAAGATTTTCAGGCACGAACACCCTGCCTTTCATGTCAATGAAGAGCTTTGTTTTGTCATCCTTATCAAAACTAAGTGGGGCTTTGTCTGGTAGGTGGGCGTGGATGCAATCAGCAAGAGTTGAGTGGATGATAACTGCAGGTTGAGAAAAATGAGTACTACAGAGGACAGTGATGCCTTTATTGTGATTATCGTTAGCATCTCCATGGTCTGGACACCTAGAGAGCGTATCCGCTTGACCATTGGAAGTGCCTGGCTTATAGATGATCTTGTAGTTGTATTTGAGAAGGAACTCATGCCATCGAGCTTAATGAGCTGATAGATCTTGTGGACGTTGCCAAAACTCTAGAGCCTTGTGATCTGTCCATATCTTGAATTCAGGTCTGTCAAGAAGATGATGCCTCCATTCCTTAAGGGCTCTGATAATAGCTAGCAATTCTTTATCATAAATGGGATAATTCTTTTCTGCAGAGTCTAGGGAGTGGGAGTAAAAGAAGGCAGGCCTCCACATGCCATCGGGTTGTCTGTAAGATAGAACTACCCTAGTTGCTATGTCAGATATGTCACATTCGACTCGAACCTGCTAGTCTCGATCAGAATATACGAGGAATGGGGTAGCGGACACAATGCCTTTTAACTGGTCAAAAGTGGTTTGCTGTTGATCTGTCCAGTTGAAGGGTATGTCTTTCAGAGTTAAATCATTTAGTGGCTGGGCCACTGTAGTGAAATCCTGGACGAACTTTCAGTAGTAGTTTGCGAGTCCTAAGAATCCTCATAATTGTTTTAGCATCATAGGTACTGGTCAATTTGCTATTCCTTCAGTTTTTCCTTTCTGCATTTCAACACCTTCTTTCGATACCACCATTTCTAAATAATCTACTTTGTCTTTATTGAAATGACATTTGCTAGGTTTGAGATATAGATCATTGTCTCGTAAGCATTTTAATACTTCTTCAACTACCTCCATATGCTCTGTTTCTGTTTTCATTTTTGTGAAGATCATAATATCATCAATGTAGATTACCACCACTGCATACATGTCAGAGAAGATGTCGTTAACCATGTTTTGGAATATCCCTGGTGTGTTGCACATGCTAAAGTACATTACCACCAGTTCGTAAGATCCGATTGGCATGGTGAATGCTCCTTTCCATTCATCTCCTTCCTTAATGTGTACATTGTTATATCCCCATCATAAATCCAAGGTTGTGAACCAATCGGCGCCCTTTAGACAATCAATCAAGGTTGATATCAGGAGTAGGGGATAATTGTTTTTGATAGTTCCTTTGTTGAGATATCAGTAATCGATGACCATCCTTTTTCTGCCATCTTTCTTTGGTATGAAGAATATGGGTGATGTCTGAGAGGACTTAGAGGAGCGTATATAGCCTTTCTTGATTTCTTTGTCTATAAAGGTATGCACTTCTTCCATCTCTGTGTCTGAGAGAGGAATGATGTGGCCCTTCTTTGACACAAAATCAGCCTCTAGGTCTACAGTATGATCCCATGGTTTTCATGTGGGCATTCTCTCTGATTTCTGTTGTGAGAATATGTCAAGATATTGCCAGAACTGGCTTGAGATCTGCTTTTTCAACTCCAATTCTTCTTCTTTGCTTATTTGATGGATTTGGGCTTTTGGGTATGCTTGGCAATATTTGGAACATCAGGGAAAGGACAACGTCTTTTGGATCCAATCAATCTCAGGGTTATGGCACTTTAACCAATCATATCCTATGATCATGTCTTATTGTCCTAAGGTGGACAGAAAAGCTTCAATGGCTTCTGTGTGTTTATCGCCGTTGGCTTCTTCCATAGCTATCGTGAGATATGTCTTTTCTGTCACTTTCCCAATTAATTGCTCTGTTCTATCAGCATTGAGGACTGGCACTGCCTTATTGAGTTTCATGATCTATAACTTCTGCCTCTTTGCAAAATCATTATCTATGAAAGTATGTGTTGCTCCTGAATTGAGTAACACTTTGACTAATCCAATCTTGGTCCATTGTGCTTGATTGTTATGCATGACATATCTGTAGATCGTCAGCATCAATTGAAATTCTGGTTCTTGATTTGCAATGATTGTTCTCATTGCTACTAGAGTTTCGAGGGTTTTATAAATACTAGAAAGAAATTCAGCCTTATCAAACTTAATGTCAAACTTAACTTTTGTAGGGGAATTAAGCATGACTTTATTGTTGGTCACTGCGCTCTTTTGAGGCACCCCTTTGACAAATGGTAAATCTGTAGAAAACAGTACATGGTAACTATCAACAGGCACAATACTACAAACATTTGAAACTGGCTCTGAAGATCCGAAGAGGGCTACCTCAGCCTCATACAAAGTAGACTCCATCCATCAGATATGAGTCTGCTTTGGTTCGGCTGGTGTAGCAATAAAAGGCTTTAACGTATCTACTTCAAGAAGGTTATGATCTGGTAAAACAAAAATATGACCACAAGTACAGGTACTACAATGAGGTGATGGAATAGAAGAAATAATACTGTCAGTAACGGAAACCTTGTCAGACCTTCTCACACCTCAAAAGTGAGAGGTCTTTATCCTTTTAAAGATTTGCCTTCTTGAACCTTTTCCTTCTCTTCCTCTGCATTCTTTTTGACATATCAGATTGAGTCTGTGGCTTCTTCTTCCTCTAAAATTGTGAATCAAGATCTGATGACTCATGCTTTGACAATCTTTCCAGTCCTATAATCCTTGATTAGATGACCAGGTTTCTTACAGTTGAAGCACCACTGTGGGGCTCTGCATTGAGTGGCTCTATGTCCCACTTTGTCACAATTGGGACAAGGTTGAGTTAACTGCTGCACCCCAATGTCCATGGGTGCACCCCTGCCTGGCTGAGTGCCGACTGCTGTAAATCTTGGCTTCGATTGCCACTGCGCTGGATTCTCTTTTCGAGCACCTCTTTCATAACATACTTGTTCTAAGCGTTCACCCATTTCTTGGTATGCGTTGAGAGTCTCTTCGAACTTGAGATCTCCCTTATTATCTAGTATGGTAAGATAGATCTTGTAGTCCACTGCTTTGCACAGCATATGAACAGCATGCTCATCAGGGATGTTCAAGTCTTCTTTCAGGAATTGGAATTCATTGAGAAACTCCATGATTTTCCTTCCATCTTGCCTTAGAGAATCTAGTCTGGTGAAGGCTTCTTCCAAGTACTCTGAAATCTGGAAGAACTTTTCTATGTCTTTCTGCAATTCATCCCATGTCTTCCACTTGTTTGTCTTTAGACACTACTGAATGTGGAGATGGGCATACAAAGTGGCTTGACCTATCATGTGTAACCATACTGCAGCACATCTCTCTTTATCCTTGTCAAGGAGAGACCATTTCTGTGTACTGGCCCAGAGATTGATCAGTAGCCACTAGTGATGGAATGTTCTCCTGTTTCTGTCCCATACTCTAGGGTCTATGAACATCTTGTTAAACATGAGACTTTCTTTTCCTACTTCATTGATAGACAAGTCCTCTACTGTGGACATGATCTTGCCTATTTCTGCTTGGATGTCTGCCCAGCTGATTCCTGACATTTCTTCGACTTCTTGGGTTGATGGTTATGGTGATTCTGGGGATGTGCTTCTGGCACAAAAATAAGAGGGGGTTCTGGTACTGCTGTGGGGAGTCAGTTCAGCAACTCATAATGACAATGATTGTCCTGAACTTGTCTGGCTCCTTCTACTTGGTTCAACTGGGTTCAAAGCATCAAAAGTTCTGCTTTGAGGGTCTGTTGAAGCCTGAGGGTGGCTAGGTGGATCTGAGTTAACTGGTGGAAGATGAGGGTGGTGGCTCAAATGATGTATAAACTGAGGACTACTTGGAGCACAATTGTGACTGCTTCCAAGATCATAAAGGTGTGGATTTTGCTCTTAATCCCAATCTTTGTTTTCTGAGCCTTGGCTTCCTTGGTATTTCCAACTGCTTGATGAGATAACTTCGGAAGGATTCAAGATGTGGACTGAGAGGACAGGTCACTGGCCGATGTAAACTGAAACAATAAGAGCATGATGAGCATGAATGTACTGATCAACAACTCAGATCACGTAGACTGAGAATGCGATGACAATAGCTACAACTGCAATGATTACACAGCCTGTCTCAATTCACATTTACTGATTCTGGGGGGTGCTGTAGATAAACTTAGGAAACCTGATGTTTCTATATTCTGAGATTGATAGGATGAGGGCTAGACTGATTTCTGTGTGCTTGAGGACCATTGTCCAACTGATCATAAACTGGATCTTCTTCATTCCATTCGATGGTAACGAAGCAGCAAAGTACCGAGATTGTGAAAACTACTATTGATGCTAGTGCTACTGTTACTAGTATACACTGACTGTATCTATCTGAAACTGGTAAAACTCCTCCTTGTTGCATTCAAGGAGTATCTCCTGCTCTGTAAACAAAAACTCTTGTGTGTTGCGGTTACATAATATCTCTTGAAACTGAAGGAGAGGAGGAACCAGATATGCCTGACTACAGCAACTGAATATGCTTAGCACAGTGACATGACAATAACTGTAATCACATGAACAGTGAACATTATCAATTCATTCTACATAGCAGCCTCTACTGCTCTGCTAATATGACCTCTAGTGCACTTATGGGGAACAGCAATGTTATCTGTATTTCAAAGCTCCGCTCTAAGTGTGATGATTGGAGCTACGTCAGACAAGTGTATGAAATAGCATGTACTGGGTGCTAGTCCCAAAGTACATCACGTATACTTCAGCAGGTCCTACCACAGGAGGGTAGTCTTGTTCAAGTGAAATGAGATCAGAAAACCACAGAATGAAACTGTGGTAGAACAATAGCAACGAAGAGAAACACCAACACTCAAGTGAATGCTGGGGCAAGGATAGTGGATAGAGTCACACTTGTACTAGCCTGGTTTTTAGATCCCAGATAATGCCCAAGTGAACAAGACTGGGGATTCCAGTCGTTGCTCACCCTGGTATTTATATTACAGCTATCTATACACAGACCATGCTATGCTACATTAATTAAGGTTTAAATCAACAAGAGAGGTAAATGCTATTGACTAACAACTATAGTATGATAAGAGTCCATTCAGCCATTGGCTGGAACTGTTAAGTATCAGTCAGCGAAAAGATAAGAGTGACTAATGCTACTGGTTAGAATGTGATAGAACGAATGATGTCATAGTGACGTCATTGGGTCTAGAACAGATCACATGACTTCCTTAGTCATGGGTCTGGACCAGATTACCTAATCAGTCATGTGATGTGTCATGTGACTATGAAGAGTGGAAGTCTGAATAAGCGAAAGTCATGTGATCTGAAAAGTAAAGATTAAATGCTAGAAAAAGCAGGAGAAATAACAGAAAAATAGGAGGTTTCATAACAGTAGGTGAGTGTTCTTTGCTCTCTCTCACTTGCTCTGAACTGCTATGTGCCAAACAGTCACTCATAACAGAAGACACCCCTCTTTCTTCTCTTGAAGCAGATGCTGATAAGGTTACCTACCCAGACTCAGTACATCCTGAATATAGCTGACACCTCAAGGCCATCACTGTGTCTGAGATGAGCATTATCACTGCATCTGCTGATTTACCAACTGTGTGGATGCCAGCTGACAACATGCTCATGCTGACTATGGCTTTCTGCCACCCACCACCAACCTCTGAGGCAGGACTGTCACTCCTCCAACCCCTGGAGCACTCTGCTGCTGCCACTGCCACCACTGGCTCTTCTATGGCCATCACCACTACTGATGTGTTTGAATGAGTCTTGCCAATAGTTCAGTGGTTGATAGACATGGTCCAAGCATGAGAGGGCTACTATATGTTTAAGCAAGGCTGGCACTGTATGCAGACAAATGCCAGTATTGTGGCATCATGGCAGTTCACTATCAAGTGCTCTGAGCTCTTCAGCCAGACACACTCACCAATGGGGTGCATGGTTTATCAATTGAGCCTTGTACCCTCCACTCACCATCTCTGACTGATCACACTCAACACTGCTCTTCCAGTCATCTAGTGGCTGTGGCCAAAAACACTCAAAGCTGATCAAGAAAAAGGAGGTCCAATAAGCACTGTGTTGGCATGACATGAATGTCTGAAGTGACCAGTGCCATCACCCTCATATAAAAGTATGGTGAATCTAGCACATCACCACAGCCCCACATCATCAAGATGTGTGGTGACCATATGGCCAAGATTGGTGTGTACACACTGCTGTCAAATCTGAGAGCAGAGGACAATGAGAGCAGGTTTGAGCCACTCAACAATTATTTTGATAGACATACTTGAATGTGTGGGATGGCAATATATATTATATTGCCATTTGATGCTACTCACTTGAGCTAACACAACTGATTCAATTCAACTGAGATGTAATATACAGTATGTATGTATAGTACAAGGCCCCTTGTGTTCTGGGAACAATCACATCAGTTAGGATGCTGAAGATTGCTATCAGTAGCCAGTCAGAAAGAAGTCCCAGTTAGAGTGAGGACTTGATGCCCCCACTGGCTGAAGGAAACAGGCAATCACTGTCCTATATGGCTATGAACCACTAGAGATAGTGAGTAGTAGCATCCAGGACTGCTTTGTAGCACAGGCCACTGTCTCTCTGAAGATAGTCACAAAAGGCATGAACTCTATCATGGTAGGCAGAGTCACTTTCATACTTCTCTTGGATAAACCTCAGTGTAAGAGGCACATTCCAGTTGGGCTTTGTAGCAAGCTCCTCAATGAGTATAATGACTTTTGTTCATCATCTGCCCTCTATCTTGAGACCACCCTCATTTCATTGCCACTTTGCACATGAGTGGTTTTTGAGCTCATGAGTAAAGAGGTGGCCTCTCAGGTCTTGAGTGTATTCTACCCACAGTTCAGAAATTGCTCTGACAGGCTGGTAGTGATAGATGGGAAGCCAGTCACTATCCTTCCATTTCCATTCATGGACATCCAGTCATGCTCTCCTATAGCACCTCACAAGGGTAGCCCATACCTTAGAGTAGGGATTGTCTGGTCTCATGACTATGATGCCACAGGTGAAGATGGCCACTATAGTGTCAACTTGCAAGGGGGCATCCACTGACATGGGATTACCATTGAAGGTTGCCAGTTGACTCTTGTGTGCCACTATAGCCTGGTGATGGGCTTGATGGCATGGGGGCATGGGGGCAGTAGTTCCATGACCATCAGAGTGCTCATGGGCAGTCCAGCCACTGTCAACACTAGAGTCAGAATATATGGAGTCCATCAGAGAGTGGCAAGAGTGGCATGAGCAGCACATACAAGACCATGATGCTCATCAGGCCATTGTTGACTATCATGCACTTTTACTCTTGGGTTGCTGTGTAAGCCCAGTGAGCAGAGTGTTCTGCACTACAAGGTGCTATCATATCTCCAGATGGAGCTTCTCATTCTCTGCCTATTGGGCCTGTTGCTCTATACATAGATTTGTAATGATCCTCTATAGACTGGAGATCAGATGCTAAGGAAGGTTCTGAAAAGCAAGCTGGAAGGTCTCTTCTATGCCTGCCACCTGTCATATGGACTATGATACAAACAACTGGAACTATGGTGTGTTGAATAGGCAAAAATGGAACACTGGGAGTTTGGGGTAGTGTGAGTAGAGCATCACACCATCCTGGAGCAGGATGGTGTAGAACTAGTGAAGTATGGAGAGAAACTGTTTTAAGACAATGTTGATCATAAGTGGTGACTCTTTGTTACAAGGCTTGAACCTTTGAACTATTCAGTAAAGATATTCTTTAGACAATTACTTGCCATGTAGGATTTCTCAGGATGGCAGTTGACATATAGACAACAATCAATGGTAACCGAGGGGAATAAGGAAAGGACTCAAAAAGTAACTAGTAGTAGCTAGCCATGTAATGGTGAGATTACAGTTAGGAAAGTCTCCCTCTTACTGTATATGAGTATTTATACTACTGGGGATGCTAAGCTGCATAGGTACTCATATAGAAGGTGGGAAAGGATTCCACAACCCAGGGTAGAGGGTTATGCACTAGGAGACACTAACTGTAGAGAAGGGGAAACATACTAAGTAACCCAGAGTAAAGGGAAATGGCCTCATGGTGGGAACAGGGCAAAGGGGAAACTATGGGCAAAAAGTTTTACTACAATACAATCTAGGGCAAGGGTGTTACCAGACCAGGACAAGGGGAATGAGACATCACTAGAGGGTCTATACTTAAGGGTCCTACCACAAGGACTGACAAATGGAGGATAGGAGTGATGAGAATTGTATATGCAAGTACTAGTGATGTAGAGCATATAAGGAGTAGAGTCTAGATGATGAAAGCTAGATGATATACCAAGGTGAGAACTAGCACTCAGGGAAGTGGGATCAATAATCATAACATTAGCTCTGGCTTTAAGTTCAAGATTCTAGCTTGAATAACCCTAGAGGGGAAAACCAAAACAACCTAAAGAAGACCTTGCTTAGTGAGGGAGAGTAGGTCAATGATTTTGACTTCTTTGGCCAAGTCTGATGTGCCTTGAAGCTTGGTGGGAGTGGGAGTGGGAGTGGGAGGAGAAGGTGGGTCCAGGAAGAGAGAGGCAAGAAAGCACTATCTGATGATAAAGAAGACATAGGTGAATGGCAAGGTTTCTGATTGAGGAATGAGAGGGGGGTGCCAACCCTGAGTAAGAGGGAGGAAATGGGGTTGTTCTGGTAGATGACACTCAAAGGGTGGACAATGATGATCTATCCACATAATGTTGAGTGTGAGGAGAGTTAGAGACCAGAAGATTTCCAAGCAACATGGACAACTGTGAACATGCCAATGGATACCACAATGGCAAACCTGTAAGATGGAAAAGAAGTTGTAAGGATTCAGGTTGGTGAGAGAGAGATAGGGTGGTATATCATAAATAATAGGGTGGAAGTGACAGTTGAGGAGAGTGAGGTGTGTGTCAGCAGGGAGGGATCAAAGGAAGACATGATGTGATAGGTTGATGTAAACACCATGGTCAGCTTTTAACCAAAACCATAGAGTAGAGGGGAAGAGCAAAGGGTAACCAGTGCCAATTAAGAAGAGAGAAACAAGACAATGGGGATCAAGGAAAAGACAGAGGTCATGAAAGAAGTCTGGGTGCTAACCAGAAGGTGGGAATCCTATAGACATTAGGAGAGCCATGCTTTAGTCAGTGGAAGCTGTCAGATCAAAGAGAAGAGATGGGGGTAGAGTTGCACAGAATGTGTAGAGCCAACTGAGGGGAGATTAGAGTAGAGGCAATTCTCAGGCCATATCTCAGAGTCAGGAGAGAGGAAGAAGGAAGCAGTTTTACTCCATGTAGGAAAACCATCTGGGGAGACTCAGATAGTGGGCTTGCCAGGCCTGAACAATCAAGAGGGCAGAGAAGAGCAAGGAGCAAGAGTGCCAACTTCACTCAACCTCTGAAGGAAGGGGAAATGAGTTTGCCAGACCTGAGGCAGTTTAACAACCTATCTATGTCCCATGAGTTATAACACCCATTCCAAGATTAAGACAGTTTAAGGTCATATCTAGGACCTACCACAACCAGAGCAGCTTAACACCATACAAAGGGTGTTCTATAACCAGGATAGTTTAGTCTCATGTCTAGGAGGCCCAGTCATTCTAGGGGTTTGGACCCAGTTTAACCTCTTGTCCAGGAGGTTCTGTCTAAGAAGGAACCAAGAAATAATGGAGGAAAGGATGGATGAAAAAGATGAAAATAGCCTCCAACAAAGATTAGAGACACCAGAAAATGAAATCAAAAGAAAATCAAAAGTCAGCTAGAGGAGGAGTGAAAGACATCAGGAATATAGACAACAGTGAGTGAAGGATGTTGGCCAAGAGGAGAGAGACACTAGTGAAAGAGGTAAAAATGGGAGAAGACAGGTGAGAAGAAGAAGAAATGGAAAGTGACTATAGGAGAGAAAGGATATGGAGAGATGAGAGGGGAGAAACTAGCAAGAGGGACAACTGTTATGATTTTCCTCATCATTACACTGAGTGCTCATGCTCAGCATGATCTATCATATGCTCCTCATCATCTATGGCCTATCCTGCATCCACCCTACTCTGCTGGACATCATGTTTACCCTTCTAGCCATACCTATACTCCGCTTGTCAGTCCTTGCAGCAGAACCCTTATACATCTCTCCTATCTTGTGCCTTGCATTTCATGTCCTAGACTGGTAAGCCCTTGCCCCATGTCCATTTATGGTAATACTCTTCACCCATGAGATACCCCTTGCCCTGTTCTCTATTGGGCCATCTTTCTTTGACTTATTGTATGCTTCTCCATCATAGAAGGTCTATTCTCGTACAATCCTGTACCAAGGGTTATGGACCCTTTTACCCTGCTTCTATATACATACCTACACAGCCTGGTCTGTGCACCATACCCTGTAGTATAAGTATGTATGTACAGTAGAGGGATAGTTTCCTATCTGTATTCTCATCTTTACAGGGTTAGGCCTAGCACCTAACTTTCTATTTGATTTCCTTTACTGTTTCCTTGGATCTCATCGCATGACCTCCATCCCAGAACAACCTCTGAGATCCCTTTTGGAATACACCATCTGAAGGCCTCCAATCCTGGGATATAGCTAAGTCATATTCAAGGCTTCAATGTTGATAGCCTTTACATTTCAAGGAAGTCTTATCTCATAACAACAACAGCAGACAGGGGGCAGTAGAGAATCCAAGAGGGTCATCCCAGAAGAGGAGAAAGCTAGAAAGGTGATCATACATAACAGGACAAGTGGATAGAGTGGGGCTTAGAAAGGAGGGCAGAAAAATAGTCAGTAGAGAATGGAGAAGGAGGCCACAAAGAAAGGGTAAGATCAGCCAAGTAGACATCAAAGCTGTCAGTAGAAAAGAGATCAGGGGGTAGCACAGAAGGAAAGACTGGGAGAGTAGAGAGGAAGGCATCATCAGTGATATCATTGCTCTAGAGAAAACACACAGGGAGAATAGATGACCAGCAAGGGGAGAGAGAAGAAAAAGCAGGTGATGAAGAGTGAGAGAAGGCAAGAGTTGACAAAGATGACAAGAAGTAGGAGGAAGGGAGAGGAACAAGATGTAGAGAAAGGACAGGAGAAGATGGAAAAGAGACAAGAGGTTCATCAAGAAGGGACAATGAAGTGGAGGAAAGGGCAGCTGACCAATCCAGAAGGAGAAGAGAGCATAAGATAGCAACACCACCAGAAGTGAGATGAGAGTGATGAGGAATGGAGGAATAAAGAGATCAAGTACATACTAGAGCATGGTGGAAGAGTGACAGAACAGGAGAGAGTGTGTGTTATACTTGGCCTAGATAGAGATGAGCATTGCCCTGGAAGGGAATCTTGTTCTAGGCCTTTGAGTTGAAGATATCTATATCTTACAAGCTGGAGGACTTATTCTAGAGTTTAATAAAGCATAGTCATCCAAACAAACTATAGGACAGAGGGTTGGAGAAACTATTATATTGATCAATATAGGTATTAAAGGCTATAAGAAAGATCTAGCTTAGAGACTAACTGGTATATTACACTGATCAAATAGGTATCAGTTGGATGTACAGACCAAGCTATACTTACTGCAAAATGACTCATCATGAGTCAGATCAAGTCAGAGCTATCGTATCATAGCAACTATCAATCAAGAAAGTAGAAGGGGAATACAAGGTAATCTAAAAAAGAATTCCGAGAAGGGAAATAGCATCCATTTGATGAGAAAACTAGTTAAGACAATGGAAAGGTTATTGGATGATCAGAAAAGGAAAAGTCATAGAAAGAGAATTGGAGAAAGGAAGTAGAAGAGGAGTAAAACATACCATTACCCTCTTAGTATGGTGAAAGTCTGTATACTTTCAATACAATTGTTTGTAATGATAACTCAGAGAGCCTATCATATTGGCATACACCTCCTCAGCATGAGGGTCATCATAGTCAGTTGGGTCTATATCTGGAGAGATGACATAGTTGATAAATGACATGGTTACTATAGAAGGTGGAAGAGGTGAAATAGTAGAGAGAGTGGAAGAACCAACTAGGGCTGGTTCTTCATTCATCCATGCTGGCACTCTCTATTCTGCATCTACTTGGTTTGATGAAGTAGAGCTAGGTTCCTGTTCCTGTTCTTCAATCCTCTGGTTAATGTGATCTAACTGTAATTGAACTACTTAAGTGGTTTGAGTAATTATGTCTGTGGTCTCCTGGATAGTAGAGAGAACCTGTTCTGCTATTGTATCTATAATCTGTTCTGAGGCAGGGTGATAGGAGTTCATGGAGGAGAGGGTATCTGACTGAGAGGTTTGATGACTTTGTTATGAGAAAGAAGATGAGGAAGAGAGGGATCTGGTAGGGGATTGCCTGGTGGTAGGATAGAATATGGG
>JBBPKO010000333.1:13442-28939 GCA_038089295.1 Xerocomus amazonicus
GGACCATATCCAGAGGCATGATGATGGCAATGCAGACAGATATACTCATAGTCACTAGGGCAAAGGAGGAGAGATGACCAGGAGCCTATCAAAGACAATGAGGGCAGGTATATTCACAACAATCTCTTTTCAAATGTTCTAGACATTGACATATAAAGCAAGCATCATAGTAATGAGGATGTTCAGATAGGAGAGAAGGGCCAGTCTAGGCTCTCAGTTACTTGGCAATATGAGCTTGTTCTATCTGGTTCATGGTTTATGCAAAGGTAGCTTCTTCATTCAGAGAGAGAGGAGTTGAATCAGTAGATAGAGTGGAAGAGACTAGAGGTGGGATAGAAACAGGAGAGGGAGAGATTGATTGTTGAGAGCCATCTTCATTTCAAAAGGCTCTAGCTTGTCATTGGAGAGAGAATTCTATGTTGGCCATAAATTCTGACATGTTTAACTGGTGCATTACTCCAATGAGATTTTGTTGTGGAGCTATGAGGTGGTCTGATAAAATTGAGAATGCAATAGGAATATCTTGTGGGGAAAGGGGATCTCATTCATAGATATGGACTAATGTATGGATTGTGGCATATTGGTTTATACCTTAAGCAAAAGCTCAAGGGCAGAGTCTTCCTTACAGTAGAAATCTAGGGCAATCAACAGATGGGAATCTTCAAGGTGGGATACTAGAAATTCAAAGGAGTTCCCTTCTAGAGGAATGCAGTAATTGGCAAAAGGGGAGCAAGTATTGTTGTGGAGATCATAGATGGACTGGCAAGAGTGGTTGGTGGAGCTTATCATTAGTGAAGGGATTTGGTTTAGGGGGGAAATGTCTTTGAATGAGCCTTCTTATAGGCTTCTAACATTTTTTTTGCATTCTTTAAGTTCTACTCCAGTTCCCATGAGTCATCTTCTAGCAGATATTCTTTCCATCAGATCAGATAGGAATAGTTTTAAGGGGTACCTTGATGCTTTAATATCTGTTCTATTTCAAATTATTCCTCTGAAGCAATCAAGTCAGATGGCAGCTTTGAAAAATTCTCACCATATACACTATTTTATGATAGAGTGATAAGAGAGAAGCATAGAAGATGGGATGAATTTTCCACATCTGTGGAAGTCAGAGTCTATAAGATAGTGGAAAATAGATCTATGTGATGATAAAAGGTCCTTCTCATTTGAGTGTTAACTTGAGGTTTTGGATGGAATGTCTCAGATTCCATGCTTCTAACCACATCTTGTCTCCTTTCTAGAATGGTGTGAAATTCTTTGTGGTTTGATTCTTCATTACTTGCTAAGCTAGGGCATATGTGGCAAGAGTTTCATCTCTTACAAAGGTAAGAAGTCAAAGACATTCTTTAACAGTAGAGAGGTTGGTTTCTACAATAACAGAAGAAAGAAAATGGGGTTTATAGCCCATCATGAGAAAGAAGAGTGATTTGTTTGTGACAGAATGAGGGTGGTGATTGTGTGCAAGTTCAGCAAACATGATGTTCTCTGCCCAAGAGGTAGGGTTACTTTCACAATAGATCTGTAGGTACATTTCTACTTCTTGGTTGACCTGTTCTGTTTCTCTATCCATTTGTAGGTAATAGGTAGTGGAGAAGGAGAGGTTATATCCCAGAATTCATCCTAGTTCTTTAGCAAAAGCTAAGATGAACTGAGGACCTCTATCCAAGATAATCTTGTCATATAATCTGAAATGTGGGTAGACTTTCTTGAAAAATAGAGCAGCAATGTTTTTCACAGTGGCTGTTTTCTTTGTAGGGCAGAGAATTACCCCCTTAGTAAGGCCATAGTTGACCATGACCAAAAGTGAATCAAAACTGTCAGATGGGAAGGTCCATGATTAAATCACAAGAAATCTGTTGAAAAGAGTGAGAAGCAGAAGAGAGGATGGGGAAGAGAGGAGAGACAGTAGAATGGGTATTTGTCTTATTCTGTTGACAGATAGCACAGCCAGCAACATAGTTGCAAACAAAGACAGCAAGGCTGAGCTACCAGAATTTGGAAGTGACTATTTGACAGGTTTTAAGGATATCTAGATGACTAGCAGTAGCATGATCATGTGAACAAGCCACAATACTATGATGAAGGGATGAGTCATTAGGTATGTAAACATGTCCTTGATAAGTAAGAATGCTAGAATCATGCTTCTAGTCCAAAAGATGAGAGTAGAAATGAGTGAGGACTTCTCTAGCTAAAGCATGAAGTGAATCAAGGACAATAGGATTGGAAGAGGAGGAGAGAGCAATCTTTTGAGATAGCTCAGTATCAATCAAGGAGATAAAGAGATTGGGAGAGAGAAGAGTGGCATTTTTATTATTAGAGGGTTTGTCAGGAAGATGGTCTAGACAACAGGATAAAGCATCAGGGACAGTAAGAGTGCATCCCACCATATGGGTTAGTTGGAGGTCATAGTCTGTAGGGTCTAAGAGTCAATAAGCCTGGCAGTGATTCAATTTCTGAGGTTGACAAAAATAGGTCAAGCTTTTATGGTCAGTGAAGACCTGGATGGAGTGAGGAGAGCCCTGAAGAAAATGTTTCCAGGAGGAGAGAACTTGGATAATTGCTAGGAGTTCTCAGTCATAGACATCATAATTATATTCTGCTAGAGAGAATATCTGAGAGAGATATCCACAAGAGTGCTAAGCACCATTTGTGTCAGTCTGAAGAAGAACACCATCTAAGGCATAGAGAGAGGTGTCAGCAGTGATAGCAAAAGGTTTGGAGTAATCTGGGAGTTGAAGGACAGGTTGGAAAAGGAACCTTGTCTTTAATGTTGTAAAGATGGTTTTGTAGTGGTCTGTCCAATTCCATGGTTGGTTCTTCTTGGTCAGATCTAGGAGAGGATGGGCAATGTCAGAAAAGTAAGGTAAGAATTATCAGTAGAAGTTTGCAAATCCTAGGAAGGATCACACATCTCATACTTGTTTCAGTGTTGACTAGTCTTAAATACTAGCTAACTTCACCAAATCCATAGTGAGTTCACCATTCTTGATGATCATTTCTAAGTATTCCATTTCATAGACATCAAATATACATTTTTTGAGTTTTAGGTAAAGATCAAGTACTTTCATCCATTGAAGAACATGTTTAGTCTGTTGGGTATGTTTATCAGAGGAGTCAGAAAAGATCAGAAGGTCATCTATATAGATGAACATCCATCCTTCCATGATCATGTCATGGAGAGAATTGTTCATAAATCATTGAAAAGTAGTGGGAGAGTTTGAAAGACCAAAGAACATGACAGTTGGTTCAAAGAGCCCCTTGTGGGTTATAAAGGCTATTTTCCATTGATCTTCTTCTTTGATCCATACATTATTGTACCCCCAATTCATGTCGAACTTTTGAAATGAGAGGTTCCTTTGAGTTTTGTGATAAGATCCAAAATGAGGGAAAGAGGGTATGTATCTTAGATAGTGTGTTCATTGATGTATCTATAGTCCTGGCATGGATGAAGCCCACCATCTTTCTTTTTGACAAAGAAGAAGGGGGATACTTGTAGAGATTTCAAAGGATAAATCTTTCCCACTCAAATATGTTCATTGATAAAGTCATCTGTGGCTTTTTGTTCATCTGGGGATAAAGGATAGATCTTTGAAATCTTTAAGACAAAGGTGTCTTTTATGTTAAGTGTGTGATCATATAGTTGGGATGGAGGAATGTGTTTAGTTGCCTCCTTCAAGAAGATAGAAGCAAACTCTTTATATTCTGGAGGTAGAGTCACTTTTGGCTTGGCCTTTTCTGCAGTGATAGCCAACTCTGTGGATTGTGTTAGTTTTGCCATAATCTTGGAGATTCTGGGGTTTATCACCATCTATCCTTACATTCAATGAAGAGTGGTGATGGTATAAAAGTCTAATTGTTGGTCCACAAGTTGTTCAGGGGTTTGTTCATCAGGATAGTGGTTGAGCCCATCTATCTTGATATCATCAAGGACCACATGATCTGGAGGAGGGGATTCCTTTTTGGGTTTTCCTTTCAATAGGTAGGAGGTGTGAGCTTCTACATGTTCTAGGTAGAGGTTGAGAGATTTGTCTAGAGACTCATTGATAGTAATAGTCCCTTTCTTCTAGTCAATTGCAGAATTGGTTTGTTCTAACCATGGTGCTCTAAGGATTACATTCTCCTTTCCACAATTCATAACATAGAAGAGTACCTTCTGTGTTTGTTCTCCTAATTTAATGAAGAGCAAGGTGGAAAAATGGACTGTGGTATTGTGAGATTGATTGGTATTCTCAGTGATGATTGAGCAGATGAGTCATTCTAGGGGAATCTTATGTTTCTTTGTAAAGAAGTGATCAATACAGGATATCTCTACTCCTGAGTCTACTATCAAGGCAGAAGTTTTGATGGTTTTCAAAGTCACTTGGACTATGATGATTTGAAGTGGCAAGCACAAAGATTTGGATTGTCATTCAGCTACTAGTACAGGAGAGCAAGTGACTTTGGAAATGGAGAATGCTGATGTTGTTATAGTCTGCCTGTCTAAAAATCCTCTGGGTTAAACAGACACATGGATAATAAGCCCACCATCTCTTCTTCCACCTCCTCTTTTTCCTCCTTCTTTTCTTCAACCTCTACCTTTCATATAGTGACTCCAAAAACTGGCCCAATATTTAGCTCTAATCTAGTATATGAAGTATACTGCAATTATATAAATGAATTAGATCTTACTTTGGTGGGACATATTGTAGTATGAACCCCTAGCTACAACTTTGCTCTATATATCTGATTCCATTCATGTGTTGCCAAGATATGACCATTACAACATGAATACCTCATTGGGCCACTTTTTGTACTTTTCATTTGAAGATTGAAATCTCTATCAAATCAAGCTATATTTGGCTTTGTTGATGTTGCAAATAAAGATACATATATAAATAATATGTCTGAGTTTCAAAATACTCTCTTTACTTTCTACTTTTATCATCATGTGATCTCTTACAGCTGATCAAAAAGCCACTATTCTTGCTCAACTTGATGCTGGTCAGTTAGCTTGTATTATTGCCACTTAGCTTGGTATTGGACATGCCACTATATCAAGACTATCTTCCCAGGAATGCCCAGGCCTTCAAAAGTCTATTGGTGGACAACCATCCAAGCTTTCTTCTACTAATATTCATCATGCTGTCCATCTCATCTCTCATAGAGCAGAGAATTCTGTTCAAGTGACCAAAGCACTCTCTGATCTCACTAATCAACCCCTTCATCCCAATACTATTTGCCATCACCTGAAAAAGAGTGGTATGAAAGCTGTTTTCAAGTTAAAACAACCTCTACTTTCATCAAAGTATCATAAAGCCAGGTTGGACTTCATATATGCTCATAAGGATTGGACTATAGAGGATTGGAAAAAGGTGATATGGTCTGATGAAACCAAAATCAATCACTTGGGGTCAGATGGGAAGAAATGGGTATGGAAAAAGCCAGGTGAGAGGCTTAGTGATAGGCTAGTGGAGGGTACCATTAAGTATGGTGAGAGTTCTATGATGATTTAGGGATGTATGACCTGGGAGGGAGTTGGCTATGCTACCAAGATAGATGGTAGGATGGATGGTGATCTTTACCTTCAAATTTTGAAGGATGAACTGCTGGAATCCATACAGTATCATGGTCTCAATCCTCCTAACATCATCTTTCAGTAGGACAATAATCTCAAGCATAGTTGCAAAAAGGTTAGACAGTGGCTGGAAGAGTAGGATTTCAGGACTATGGTATGGCCTGCACAGTCTTCTGATCTCAACCCCATTGAATATCTCTGGTGGTACCTCAAAAAGAGACTTGCTGAGTATGAAATCTCTGTCAAGGGTATGGAAGAGTTATGGGATAGTGTTATGATTTTCCCTCTGTTCCATTTTCTGTTTTCTAACCTTGCAATTATTGATTCATCTTTTCTCATATTTTCATGTTCCTCATGGATGTCATTTTCTTTCTAGGTAGCCCCTTTGCCTTGCCTATCTCATGTTCCCCAATCATTTCTCTCTACCCCAATATTCCTATACATAGCAGCTGAGTCATTCTGCAGTACTTAGTTAGCTGGTCTGTGCATAGACTATCTAGGTATTTATACCAGATGCATGTACAATAGTCTCTAAGTTAGTTTTATTCAATATCATATATTCCTAGCTTTTCAAAGCCTCTTCTTTGGATTTGACTACTCTCAAACAAAAAGTCTCTTCACATTGATGACTCTCAGCAGTCTCTTATGCAAACTAAGCATAACAAAAGAACTAACTTCTCCTTGCTGATTGTTATCATACCTCAGTATTCCCTCTTGCTTCCATCCTCTATTGTCTGACTTTGATGAAAATGAGTCATCTATAGAAAACCCTATCTATTCCTCCCCCTTCCTATCCCCCTCTCTCTCCCATCACTCCATCAATATGGACCCCTCTAATGTCCCAGCTCCCCCTCCTGTGGAACCTCCTATGAATCTCAACCTTCCACAACTTGTTGAACTAAAGATGGGATTACCTGGTGATTTTTTAGAAGAAACCATAGATGCACCCCATTAGAGTATGGCCATGATAGCCTTCTTCTCCCTTAACCCAGATATCTATAACACTAATGGAAAGAAGATGTTGGTTGCCCTTAGCAAGATGATAAAAGGAAGAGAAATGGCTTTCACTGAGAAATGGTATCACTAC
Organism: Xerocomus amazonicus; assembly: GCA_038089295.1. Classification (NCBI taxonomy): domain Eukaryota; kingdom Fungi; phylum Basidiomycota; class Agaricomycetes; order Boletales; family Boletaceae; genus Xerocomus; species Xerocomus amazonicus. Next base: position 20,084 of record JBBPKO010000333.1, read on the forward strand.
ATAGGAGATCCTAACCCTACTGACAAGACCTACAAGTATCTCATGGAAGACTTTGGCAAAACCTTCTTCCCCTACAACTATAAAGAGATGGCTTGATGAAAGATATTTAATACCACTCAAAATCTTCATAATAAGAATGGCTTTTAGCACTATATTGCTGACTTCTAACTACATGCAGCATGCTCAGGTATTGAGGACCAAGGGACTCTCATTGATGCCTTCATGGCTGGACTGGACCCTCACCTTTCTCAAATGATCCTATCAATGGAAACCTTTTCTGCCACTCTCATTGGGTGGGTGGATATGGCAGCCAAATTCCACACTTAACAACAAAGAATCCTCACTCTCCAATGAGGAGGAAGCTTGAGTCTCCTACAAAGTGGAGGAAGAGATCCAAATGCCATGGATATCAACAAAGTAACCCTTTCGCCAGCTAATTGAGTGAAACATATCTTGGAAAATCAATGTTTTGTCTGTCATCAAATTGGATGTTGGGCCAATTCCCACCAAAGGAATGAAGGAGATTCTTCTCAATCCCCTCTCAAAATCACCTGGCACTACAAGCTACTCAACTGCTTCCACATCCCTCATCTGGTACAACAATCCATGTGGCAACCATGCCTCTCAATCAATATATAACTACTTTGGTAGCACAAGGAAATTCTCAAGAGAATATACAGGCCATATTAAAAGCATGTTATGAAACTAGTGATGAACAGATGGTCACAAGTATGTCTATCACTGAAGATTTTTAAAGTGGAGGACAGACACATCAATGACCTCTCCTCCCTCTCTTTCTGCCATGTATACTAGTAACAGAGAATCAAATTCTATGGATCTTCTCCTCACTCTCCTCTTGGCAAAAAAAGAAAAGTTGACACTCTTGCTCTACTTAATAGTGAGGTAACTGAGAACTTTATCAACCTCAACTATGCATGCTCACTTCACCTACCACTACTCCATCTATCCTATCCTCTTTGTGTCAACAACATAGACAGGACCCTTAATAGAGGAAACAAGATTGCCTGGAAGGTAATCCTCTAAACTAGATTCCAGGATGCCCATTGCACTTTCCACACTTATGTTGTCCAACTTGGAAAGGAAAAAATCATTCTAGGCTACCTCTGGCTATACACCAATAATCTGTCCATTAATTGGCAATGTGGACAGACAACCTCCTTTTACCAACAAGCAACTGCTTCTCCTTCAATTCCTCTCTGATAAATCACCTCTTCTGTGATTATCTGGCTCAAGGATGGTTGATTATTTACATGGACAATCATCTGATCCACTCAGCTGACATCTCCCTTCACCATGAATGAACTTGACTAGTCCTTTCCTGTCTTTATACTCACTCTCTTCATCTCAAACTAGCCAAGTGCACTTTTGATACACCCATGATGGAATATTTGAGCATGATCATCTCTCATGATGAGGTTCAGATGGACTCTGTCAAACTATCTGCTATTCATAATTGGGCTCCCCCTCATTCAGTAAAGGGGGTTCATTCTTTTCTAGGTTTTTACAACTTTTATCAAAAGTCAATTCCCCATTTCTCCTACCTGGCTGCTTCTCTTCATGCCTTAATGCACTTACACTTGACTTGAGAGTGGTCATCCAAATGTCAGCAAGCATTTGATGCCCTCAAAGAGGTTTTTCTAACATCCTCTGTCCTTGCCATGCTAGAAGTCTCTCACCTCTTTACCATTATAACAGATGCCTCCCTTGTTGCCACTGGTGGCATTCTCATACAACCCAATACCAATGGTGATCTCCATCCCTGTGCTTACCTTTTGCATACCCTTATCCCAACCAAATGGAATTATGATATCTATGATTGAGAGCTCTTGGTAGTGATCCATGCCTTAGCTGAGTGGAAACACTACCTATGGGGGACAGGCCTTCCTGTTACTGTCCTCACCAATCATAAGAACCTTATTTACTTCTAACACCCACACTGTCTCTCCCACTGTCAGGCCCACTAGATGTTGTTTCTCTAGGACTTTGACCTTCACTTCAATGTCTGTGTAAGGTCTTTCCTCACTTCCACTGATACTCTCTTCTACCTCCCTTCTCTGGACCTCTCTTTAGACAATGCTAATATCACCCTTCTTCAACAATCTCTTCATCTCTCTCATTAATGTTGCCCTACAGGACAAAATTACCCTTTCCTCTACATCCAACTTCCTTGTCCTTTCCATCCTTGCCCATATGTATGAGAGTTCCTCTCTTTTCCCCTGCTTCTCTCTTGTCAATTGGTCCTTCATCAGCAGTACTTCATATTACTGTCATTGTTTCTATATTCCCCCCTCTGCCCACCATCCTCTCCTTTCCTCTATTCATACCTTTCTGGCAGATGGCCATAATGGCATCTTTCACACCCTCTTCCTTCTTTAGTAGGACTATTGATAGCCTGGTATAGCCTCTTTTGTTCATTGCTTTATTGAAGGTTGTCCTCTCTGCCAGTCCTCCAAATTGCTTACCCACCTAGTTGTCTCTCCTTTTTCCTCTCTTGCTTCTTCTGCTGTTCATCCTTTTCAACAGATTTCTATCAACCTCATTTTGGACCTTTTCCCTATGGGGCCTATTGATGCAGTCTTGGTTGTAGTCAACCATGGTCTAATAAAGGGGGCTATTTTCATTCCATGTTTGAAAGCCATTGACACTGCAGGGGTTGCTTCCTTGTTCTTCTCTCATTTCTTCCCTCATTTCGGTCTTCATGATTGTCTCATCTCTGACCATGGTCCCCAATTTACATCTGCCTTCACTCAAGAGCTGGCACACCTCTTACAATATGATGTCATATTATCCTCTATCTATCACCTCTAAACCAACAGCCAATTGGAGTGTGTAAATCAAGAATTGGAAACTTATTTATGTCTGTTCTATAGTGGTGATCCTCTACAATGGCCAAACTTCCTCTCTCTCACCCAATTTCATCATAATTCCTCAACACACTCTTCCACCAAATGTTCCCCTTTCTTGCTAATCATGAGTTATCAACCATGGGCATATCCCCCCCTTAGAAAAACCTTTATTCTGGTATTGACTGAGCAATTAACAAAAATAGATCTTATATGGAAAGAAGTTCTCATAGCTTATCAGCTGACCTAGCAATTAATGAAAGAACATATCTACATGTTAGAAAAAGGCTGGACAAACTCCAAGTAACTCTACTGTAATGGAGTTGAGGGGCTAGAACTTTGGCTTCACTGTATGTGGAATAACATAATCATAGGTAAATCAAATGCAAATGGTCTGAAGGTCTGAAGGATCATAGTTAAGGAAAACAAACTGGAGTTATATTAAAATGCACTTAGAGTTAGTATAGAGTACTGGAGTTGCTTGAAAGTACTGGATATGACACTGCAGCAAGTTCCACCCATGGAAGATAGATGAGAAGGTTTAGTTATCTGCTACCAATCTCCACCAAAGCACTCCATAGAGAAAACTTAACTCTTTATGTGAAAGTCTATTTGTTATCATCTAAGTAATTTTCCCCACTGCTTATCATCTCCACCTTCCTTCATCTTGGAAAATTCATAATGTTTTCCATGCCTCTCTCCTTTCCTCCTTCAAATAAACTCCTATCTTCAGCCCACCAACAATTTGCCCACCATTGGAGCTAATTAATGGAGAAGAATAATGGAAAGTAGAGCAGATTTTAGATCATAGAGGAAGAAAGGGCTGATAGAGATATTTCATTAAATGGAAGGGCTACTCCCATACTAAAAGTAACTAAAAACTGGAAAACAATCTAGCTGGTACATGGACTATCTTGAGAGAATATAAGGATGCCCACTGTCTATGATTCCTCTATCCCTTTCTATGCCTTCTCTATACAACATTAGCTCTGATTCTTCCACCTCTCTAGATCTCTCTTCCCCTTTCCTAGTCTATGCTAACTGACTACCCAAGTTCCCTTAATGACTTCTCTTCACCACAGTCCTACAATATGCCCTTCTGATACTTGAAATCACTCAACATCCTCTCTCTAACAATGCCTTGTTAGAGGCATGTATACTCTATCTTACTTATTCCACCCTTCATCTACTCTTAAATGATGCTACCCCCTAAGACAGACCTTTAACTCTAGCAGCTGAAGGTAGTAGCTGTATTGTCCAAGCAAGGATCCAAACCCTCAATCTCCTATACTGTCTTCATTTGGGTGACATGATCAATACCTTGCTGTATGAACTAGTTGCTTCTATTCTTACTCCACTCATCTATATGCTTCATTCTAGTGCCTCTGCTACATACCTTGCCTCTGAAGATGATCTAGTCCTTCCCTCTCATCACTCTCTCTCACCTAGTGTATCCTCCCAGCCTCACCAACCCCCTTTCACTCCTTGTACTTCTCTGCTTTCCTCTCCATCTCCTCCTCCTCTTTGTACTATATCTGATAACTATGATGAAACCCCATCTCCCCTCTCCTATTGACCACCATCTCTCCTCAGACCACCAATTTGTCATCAATGAAGAACTATCCTGACATTTGGCCTTCCCTTGTCTGCCATAAGATGAACAACTGTACTCTCTCACCATCCTTCTTCTCAGACTAGAGAAGACTCCTCTGCTAATCCTATTGATGTTGATGCTCCCCTCTTTCACCTCACCAGTCTCTCTTCTTCTAGATGAGAGTCTTTTTATGGATGGTGTGGAGAGTATGACACTCATTTAAAGATTCACTGTAGCAACTACATATGCTCTAGTTGCTACCAACAAGCCTCTGGTTACTCTCTCCTGAATTGCCCCACCACTACTTGCTCTTTCTCCATAGGCCCACCTCATGTGTAACCCCTCAATGTGTCAAATATGTCAATATTCCATGGGGAGAGCCTTGCCCTACTCTATGTCGGATGTATTGGGAATGAAATAAAGAGTCCAAGACTACTCTCTTCCCTCCAGCAGACAAGTATGACAAACAAGATGAGAAATGGGCATGTAAGTCATGAGATTGTGGAGGGTCATAATCCTGGAGACAGACCTTTTGTTACAATTTTCCCTCTGTTCCATTTTCCATGTTCTAACCTTGCAATTATTACTTCATCTTCTCTTCTATTCTCATGTTCCTCATAGATGTCATTTCTCTTCTAGGTAGTCTCTTTGCCTTGCTTATCTTATGTTCCCCAATCATTTCTCTCTATCCTAATGTTTCTGTATGCAGCAGCTGAGTCATTCCACAGTACTTAGTTAGCTGGTCTGTGCATTGACTATCTAGGTATTTATACCAGATGCATGTACAATAGTCTCCAAGTTTGTTGTAACCTTAAGCCTCAAGGATTAATGGTTCCACACTGGCTGGACAATCTTACAGTATTCCACCAAGACTGACAGGAAATAGAGTGAAGGATGGATGAATGAGTTGAAGATGGAGTGAGATACTTCCTTAATACTCTGTAGCTCAAGTCTAGGAGACTGAATGCCAACAAAAGTACAAATGGATTAGGCTAGAGTGTCTAGTACATGTTCCTACTTATTTATATGATAGATCTACTGTGCACAGACCTTACTGCGGTTGGTGCTGTGCATCCTAGTGTCTGGAGTGATCTAAATAAGTAGTTGGTACCAGGTGTAGCCAACTAAATGCAAAAATGGTATGAAGTGTTGAAGGAAGAGTAAAGAATGGTGAAGATAACTAAGTGTAGTGTATGAAGTGTACATTTTGGTGAAATAAAGTAGTGGTGTTGTAACAAAGTTAGTTCTACACAATATCATGTATTCCTAGCTTCCCAAAGCCTCTCCTTTGAATTCAACCACTCTTGAACAACAAGTCTCTTTGCATCAACAACTCTCAACAGTCTCTTATGTGAACTTAACATAACAGATAGGATTTAGATGGAGTGGGAGAAGATACCAGTTATAGAGTGTCAAAAATTGATTAAGAGCATGTCTAGGAGGATTCAGACAGTGCTTAAGGCAAAAGGAGGCTATATCAAGTACTAATAATATCTCTTAAATGAAAAGTACAAAAACTAGCCCAATAAGATATTCATTTTGTAATGGTCATATCTTGGCAACACATAAATGGAATCACATGATATATAGAGCAACATTTTAACTAGGAGTTCATACTACAATACATCCCACCAAAGTAAGATCTAATTCATTCATATAATTGCAGTATGCTTTATATACTAGATTAGAGTTAAATATTGGGCCAGTTTTGGAGTCACTATACCACTTTTCTTTCTGTTCACTTCTTACAGATAGGATAATCCTAGGATATATAGCCTTGAGTATGGCAATTGAAACAAAGACCTTATCATCTATGTTCTTTGACTTGGATTATGGTTAGTCAGTCTATGTTTATGGCATTTGAGTCCCTAGGAGTGGAAGAAAGGGTAGAGTAGCAGTAGAAGAAAGGGGTATAGATAGTAAAGGAGTGAGAATGTTGCTTTTTGATTCAATCTATGAGATCTCACTGAGTCTTGAAGTGAATGGCCTTCAAGTACCATTCACTGATCTTGGTGGGGACAGTATCCATTGATTGGATTTATCACATCAGAGAAGAGGGAATTCTAGCAGCAAAGTATGAGATTAGGATTGCTGAATCTAAAGTTTCTTTCAATTCAGCCTGGATAGTCTTCATTTTGAACTGGTTGATATAGTTTGTTAGGTTGTCATTTCTTTGGATATGATAGGTTATGAGCTATCCTAACACTTGGTGCTTTAGGTCTGAATGTTCAAAATCCACCTTAAATTTGATGATAAAATCAGTGAACTTTCTAAAAGTATCAGCATCTAGTGCCTGGTTTTGAATGACCATTATCTAAGTCTTGGTAGGTCCTTTCTTCATATATGAGAGTGTGAAAACAACTCTTATATCATCATTTTTGTAAATTGCCTTATTAACAAGGAGATATATCCATATACTGCTGAGCTGAGATGGAATATCTCAGATTGATTGTTTCTCACAATAACATACAGATGGACCCTATGAAAGTCTCCACTATTGTCAACTGGATGCCACCACAATCAGTCAAGGGCATTCATTCCTTCCTCAGCTTTTGCAACTTCTACTAGAAATTTATCCCAAATTTCTCTCAAATCATCACCCCTCTTCACTCCCTTACTTGCCTCAACCATCTATGGGATTGGACCGCTATTTGTCAGCAGGCCTTTGACCAGTTAAAACACATCTTCATCTCCTCTCTCATCCTCCTTTTATCTGACATTACTTCCCCTTTTTTCGTTATGACCAATATCTCTCTCATTACCACCAGCAGTATCCTGATGTAGAAAGACATCAATGGTGATCTTCATCCTTATGCCTATCTCTCTCACACCCTCTCTCCCACTGAGCACAACTATGATATCTATAATCAGGAACTCCTTGCTGTCATTCACACCCTTACTGAATGGAAACACTACCTGTGAGACACTGGCCTCCCTGTCACTATTTACATGGATCATAAAAATCTTTCATATTTTTACCAGCCCCATCATCTTTCCCATCATCAGGCCTGCTGGATGTTGTTCCTCCAGGATTTTGATCTGCTGTTCTCTGTCCTCCTAGGTTCTGCTATGGGCCCTATCAATGCCCTCTCTTATTCCACCTCCCCTAATACCTCCTCAGATAATGCCTCAGTCATCCTCTTTCTCCCCCCCAATCTCTTTATCTCTCTCATCAATATTGCCCTTCATGACAAGATCACTTAATCCTCCCCCTCTGACCTACTTGTCCTCTCCACTCTTGAGTGTATGTGTGAAGGCTCTCTGCTTTTACTGACTAGGCTTTTCATAATAGCCTTCTCTATTATTGCTCCTGTCTTTACATTCCCCCCTTGTTGCATCACTCCCTTGTTTCTTCTATTCATTCCTCCCCTTCTGGGGTCATGGAGGTCATTTTTGTACCCTCTCTCTCCTTCAACATGATTATTGGTGGCCTAATATGTCCACCTTTGTTGAGAATATGGTATTCTAATTCGGAATTTCTATTCTATAACCATATTCTAGAGCATTCTATGATCAGTCAGAATGTCTGACATATGAAACATTGCTGACACTATTCATATTGTAGGGTCATTATTCATCATAGATAAGCGCACCTTTTGCTACTGGTCAAGATAAGAGTAGTTTCTGCTATTGGTTCTATATTTACTATGCTTATACATCGTAGTTCTTACACCTTCTATGGTGTTCTTTCCTCTTACTATAGTTAGTAAGAAGACACTATAGATACCGAATCCTCTGTAGTATTTAAGACTGAGAATGTCGCTCAGTCTAAATAAGAATCACTTTACATCCTACTCGACTTATTACAAGTTATAAACCCTCCGCTTTATCCTTATATCAAGCCACTAGAATCAGTGAGTACTCCCACTGATCTCTGCCAATAATTGCCCTTGCTGCTATTGGGGATACCATTGTCTCTAATAGGTTATGAGCCCCGCTTTGTCATAAGAAGATAGTCCGTCATAACGATGCCTACTCCAGATGTGCAGGCTAGATGGCTTGATGCGCGAGTAGCTGTGCTATTATTCATTATATCCTGTCTTCGGACTGCAATGATGAATGGACCACTCCTTGTCCTTCAATCATTAGCAACTAGTTAGTTCACCCATTTTGTGCCTTTGGCACAGAAAGGAGAGTGTGTGTTTATAGTTTCTTGTGTAGTACTTTATTTAATATCATATGAGGAAAAGTTCTCATCTAGTATCTCTTATTTAGTTTCATGTGTAGTACTTCATTCAATCATCAACACCATCTTTAGTTAACTTTGTTACCAAAAAGTCTAGAGTCTTAGCTATACTTTCATTGTAATTAACTTTCAAACACCTCATCTCACTTTTAAACTTAGCAACATTTACTTGTCTGTCACTACTCTCACTTGTCCATCACTTCATCTATCCA
>JBBPKO010000334.1:2915-16087 GCA_038089295.1 Xerocomus amazonicus
AATATCGTCGCTTGCAGTTTCAAAAACCAGTGCCCCGGAACCAAGAAAAAAACTTTTTTGGCGGCCACGCTTTTCGTGCGTGAAGACAAGTGTCGCAACCCGTTTCGTTCATTTCCCGACCGCGTTTTCTACACGCCACGGGCACATGCACACAGCGGGGCTAAAATTGAACGAAATAATGCTGTGCGCCATGTCAATCTGCCAAATGGGCGAGCGAACGACCTATAGCTTACAGTAATTTGGTCTGCTCAAGTTTAGTCGGGGCACGACATACTGCTTATACACTATCCCCTACCCCTAGTGTATAAAGGAATGTGAGTATGCAACATTGTGACGGGAGGGTTCATAGAAAACGACATGAAATCCTGGTTACTGAACCCTGGATGGTCAAGGCTCTCAGTGAAGAAGATAATGCTATTTTCAGGTTTTTCATTATCCCGGCCCAGTGTGAACGACGTCGCTCACTTTGTGAGCATTTGCAGCCGCAATAATGGTCTTGTAGGTCTTATCTGTGAGATCTCTGACAGAGAGCACCATCTGGGCCTCACATTCTGGGTCGGTGCCAGTAGAAGCTCCCCATTCTCGATGATGCCTCGCCATCTCGCCGACAGCTCGGGCGTAATCGGGTGCTGCGTTTTGAGGCTCCGCTTCGGCACGCACTCGGCAAGTGACACTAGTGTGACCCGACCGATCTCAAGAACTACACCATTATTTTCAACCTGGAGAGCTTGTAGTTATAGTATGATAACTATGACAGGTGGGGTTAACAAATGCGAACGCCGTGTTTTTTCTGGAGTGCCGAATCGGGGGTAGGGGATAGTAATCATCCCGCCTGTGAGTAGTGAGAGTGTGCCGCGTGCGTCCGGATTACTATATGATTGACAGTTACGTTTGGCAGAGATGTGCTCTCCGTGACAGAGAATAGAGATAGAGCACCTAGTCGAATCGCGGTTCGCACCTTGATGTACAAGTTGTTCGTGCAAGTGACAAGTATAGATGAGAGCAGAGGAAATGAATGAAGACGCAAGTCTCACAGCAGTCCGGACCTTTTGAACGGAACAAATAAATAGGCAAACGGAGACACACCCGCCAATGTTGAAACACTTAGCTGTGAGTGACATTTTGTTCCATCCACATGTTCCATCGGATAACGTTGACAAGCACCGCAACGATCGCATGACTGTATAAAGAGCATCAATATGCAGACAGAACAAGAAAAAAATCATGATCACCTCGCTCCCTTCCAAGCTCTTCAACGTCAAAAACCTCACCGTTCTCGGTCTCCGTCCGTCCTCCTGCTCACTCCGTCTTTGGCCCTCCTTTTCTAATGCGCCACCGTTTCCAAAATATCACAAGGGGCCAACAAGCTCACGTATATACCCCCCGATGTCTGCCCTCTCACCGACCTCCACGAACTCAACATCTCGAATAACAAGTTCAAATTCCTCCCCTGGCAAATGCGTGACATGAAACTCGAGGAAACTCATGGTCAACCCAAACCCCGCGACCGACTCCAAGCCCACGCCCGATGATCCGGAACCCGAACGCGAATGGAGCAGATCTGCATCATTGCCTCGGCCTCGGTCCACCTCCGTGCTCGCTCCTCCGCATGCGGGCATGCGGCGCTCTGTCACCCGTCTGTGGGCACTCCAGAAGGAGTCGCTATCGCACGCTGCCCCGGTGCTCTCCCCTATCACCTACACCCTCGGACCCTGTCCCGCCTCTCACCGAACTCTGCCTCCGCCTGTTGCTCGCCCTGTCGTCCACGCCCGCCCCACCAGCCGCACCCGCACCCGCACCCGCGCAGACAAATGTTAGTAGAATACGACGGCTTGCCCCTCTCCGACACATGGAACGCACGCGCCCCACCGAGCGTCCGCCGCACCCTCAAACCGAATCCATCTCAAAACATCCTCCGCCCACCCCAAACCCATCTCGATCATCGACGCCCTCACCACCCGCCCGAGCACAGGCACGCGCACGCGCACCAACACGAACACGTGCCCGAACCCGATTCACCATGGGCGCGTCTTTGTCGTCCGCACACGCCGCCGAGCAATTTTCGAGAGAGCGCCGGATCGCCGGCGGGGGTGGATGTGGGCCGGGCGGTGCCTTTGCGCTGGCGTGGTTGCTCGTGTACCTGTCTGGATTTCTTGGAGGCTGGGCCGGTTGGTGTGCGTCCGTCTCCGTCGTCTGCTGTATCCCTCCTGTCAGTGTTCACGGGCGGAGAGCGCGACGGCGATGGGGACGTGCCAGAGATGGCGGTCCAAGCGGTCGATCTCGCATACGTTCATCTGGACATGGACGATTTCGACTAGTTGGCTTGACCCTAACCGACAGGTACCTGCTTCTTATAAGCACCGCCTTGACGTAGCTTTCCTGTACTTGCATTTATCCATCCCATGGGACGTTTGACTCGTAGGACATGTACATGCATTTTGTACCTACCACTCCACGTTTACATACACATCCGAATCATCCAGTCGTGTCCCGTCTCGTTTACATAAATAAAGAGCGAAGAGCGAGACAGAAAAAGAGTACAAGTGAGATGCGGCAAATGTACAACTAGTTCCACTATAGCGTTTGTGTAGCTCATGTATGAAGGAAAAAAATATATCAATGGTGTCTGCGATATGTCCGTTTCCGTCATGAATAATAAGGAAAGAAAAATGACACGTATATCCACGGGGAAGCCGTCAAATGACATTAGGGTCTCGCCATAAATAACCGCGGCGATTAGTGACGGTGAATGCGAGGAAGATGAGAGAAAGTAAGTGTGGTAGGAAAGGGCAAAGAGCTTAGAGCATGAGCCAAGCCGCTGTCATGAACAACCCTGCACCGCCAAGGACGTCACGTCGCATGCGGGGCAGTGCAGCATTCGTAACCGACGCAGTAACGGCTCCAATCGTTGCAGAAGGCACAGGTCCATTCACACCGTTCTGGGCAATCGCCACTTCGGATAGCGCAGCGAATCCGATCGCCGGTGGATTATACTGGAACACAGAGTACACGTTTTTCTGCAGGGCACGAATCAGTACATGGTGTGTGACAGGGCGGTTATGAACTAACCAGGAACGCATCTCCAATGATCCACGATGGTGCCGAGCTCTGGCCCGTCGTCGTCGTCGAACCAATGTCGAAAAAGACACCAAGGCACTCGCTCGAGCTAATCTTGGCAAACGTGAAATCCCCCGGACTAATCGTCCAGTTGTTGCCTCCAAACGACAACTCAACAGTCACCGACGTAGAACAAGCTGCGCATCGACAGGTCAGTACACATGCACGTTCTGAACGACCGAAAACACGTACGAAACTGGTAGTACCCGGTCCATTGGCCTGATGCGGGTGACGAATTAGGTACTTGTGCATAAATAGTTTCGATGGCAGATGAGGGTCCGGCAATGTTGGTCGTACCAGTGTCGATGGCAGCGATCGTCCCACTCCCCAATGAGATCGCGGTACCTTGAACCGTCAATGCTGTACAAGGTATATCACATCAACCACTGTTCCAAGTGGTATGAAAACCAAGAGACTCACAAGAGAGCTTGAGATACCAGTAACTCGGGGTCCCAGGGATATCTATATAATCGATCGAACCCGTGTACAGGCTGCTGTTGGTGTACCCTAGTGACGATCAACAACCAGCCCGCCACCGAGTCAGATAAAGAAGACACACCAAACGTGAGTTGGCCTCCGGGCTCCAACTGACTTGCACTTGTGTCATTTGAATATCTATGATGCCCACTTCAGTCGACTCTCACAAAGCTCGACAACAACCACTTTTACCTTCGAAGTTGGACTGCAAACAATGCCGAGTCCAACGCCCCACTGCTCGCAAGGTTTTGCCAAAACGGCGTCTGCTGTGAAGAAGAAAGCGACTCCCATGCGAGGCCAATGAGCCCAGACACGGGTGATGTCAACAGGTTTGACGACAGTGCATCCACCACAGCTATCGTACGCAGCACCATCAGCAACCCCACACCGCCAATCAAATGCATATAGCCATACCGAATCCCTGATTTGAGACGGAGAAGCCCGCCATTTCAACAACGTCTTGGGCAACATAACCGGCCGCTTCGCCTTGGCCGTACTCGATGAGAAATGACGTGCTGAGGTTTTTAAACGTGGAGGACGATGAAGGGTTGTACGTGCTCAGGCCACTGCAGGCAGATCCACACGTGTTTCCAGCAACCCAGAGATCCCTATATGCGCATGTCAGTGCCAAACGCCAAGACGTGACGCATGAGCACCCACGAAGACCCGGTATCGAGCAAAACATTGAACGACGTCGCAGGTGTTCCGATGGCCAGCGAACCATAATACCTATGTGTGCGAGTTAGCTAAAACGGACAGGAACCAGCCTCGGAAACTGGGTGACGAACGCAGAATCATAGTCTTGATCCACAATTCTGCTCGAACGATCAGCATAGGACGACAGAAAGTAGAAAACACGCACAAGTTGTAGCCCGTGCTCCGTTTCCGGCTCGGCGGTGCATACTTGTTCATGGCTCTTTCCCGCTGACGCTTGGCGATGTGGCCGAGCTCTGATACGCTGAGACCGCTCGTCGGCGACCTCACCAACAAGGGTATCGACAACCCGGCCGCGGGGACAACTTCAGTAGGAGCTCCGTATGCTTCGTATGAAAACCATAGCGGCAGTATTGATGCGGCAAAAGCAAGCTTGGATATCATTTTCCGGTGGCAGTCCGAATATTAAAAAAAGGAAAAAAAAAAAATTGAACAAGATGAGTCCCCGGTTGGGATGGAAGAGAGTGAATGAGATTTGTTAGGAGTGTGAGGGAAAGGAAGAACGAGGGAGTGTTTGTTGAGTAGATATAGCGCGCTCAGTGCCGGGTCATGTGTGGAACTGCGGTGCGCGCAGCAGTGTACAGGGCAACTAAACAGACCGGAACGTCGGTGCCGGAATTTTTACGTAATAGAACATTCGAATCGGCTGCGCCGGAGGAAGAAAGGCTTAGACCGTACAAATGGAGAGTATGTATTTTCCACAGACCGGTCCCAGCCACATCCGTAGTGCAGCCAGCCGGCAAACGCATTTTTGTGTGCTCTACGGTGAACCGAAAGGAATCGATCTGTTAGCAACGCATAAGCGAGGTATCAAACTTGGCAAATCAGTGACATCATGGGTGTATTGCCTCGTCCGTCACACGTCAAGCACAAATGGATACTAAAACCATCGAGACATTAGACTTTGTTGTACCTGAAGGCTCGATACCTTGTCTCGTCTGTCAATTCAGAAGTTGTCAGGAGGACACCAATGAGTGCATCATAAGACATACGCGGTACCCGGTGTACAGCAAGCATTGGCATAATAAATAAAAGGACAGCCTTGAGTATCTGGGGCTAGTGTCATTCATCTTGACACTGCTGTTCTTTTGCATAGGAATCTTAGTGCCACCGGTCAAATTTCTTATTACCATGTATTGCCCCTGTAGTTCCTGGTGCTGCGTCCCGGTAATAGACGCACACCATCAAGCGTACTACTAATATGTATTACCATACACCTAATAACCCACCCATATATCCACATAACCTGCCTAGTTCCAATAACAGTCCGCTATGAAAGAAACACAACGAAAGATAACAATACAGACAAGGACAGTATCACATCACTCGAGGGGCGTGGCATCATCGAGGCAGCACCAGCGGTCACAGAAGCGACACTCGCTCCGAATGTTGCGGAAGGAACAACCCCATTCACGCCGTTCATCGCAAGCGCAGTTTCCGACAGCGTCGCAAACCCTATAGACGGTGGGTCGTATCGGAACACCGAATACACGTTCTTCTGTTCGCACAAGCATATGTCAGTGGTCGTCGAACGGTTCGGACACAAGCACTCACCAAGAATGTATCGCCGATGATCCATGACGGCAAGTCAGCCGAGGTGGGGATTGAATAGAACGCACCGTAGCAATAATCGGAGAGACCAGTGGGATGAAATTGAAAATCTGCTGGGCTGATTGTCCAACTAGGCCCGCCGAACGAAATCTCGACAGTGACATTGTAGGAGCATGCTGTGCCAACCCATCAGTCGGATTCGCTACAAATGTGTAGTGTTGGGAGGCCCACGGTAACTATAAAACCCTTCCCAATCTCCAACCCCAGGGGACGAATCAGGTATGTGGGCATATATCGCTGCTATGGCTGAAGCGGGGCCCGCCACGAGTGTCGTGCCAGTGTCAATCGCTGCATAAGACGCGGAACTGTTAGGAAAGGATATCGGATTTCCTTGAACAGCTATTGCTGACGGCCGCACATGATTCAACAGGCAGAAAGCGGGATGCAACTTGACTTACACGCAATCTCTTGCATCCAGCGTGAAGGCTGGCTGCCGGGGACGTCTCGATAGTCGATGTTGCCCGTGTACAGGCTCTCATTGACATAGCCTTTGCCATGGAGCTGACTTGAATACAGAGTTCCAATGATCACAAATCCTTACCCATAGTAAACGATCCCCCAGGTTCCAGATCTCCGGCTTGCGTCGCGTTGATGTACCTTGGATTTGAAACATGTAAATCCGAGAGCACATCAAGTAGGATACACACGCATACCGAGTAAGATGAAAAGCCATCAGCGGTGCATCCCAGGAACCCTTGCTAACGAGTGCTTGCCAAAATGGCATCGCACCCGAAGACGATAGCGATTGCCAGGCAAGGCCCATCAAGCCTTTCACAGGACTTTGTAGAAAATTAGACGACGTCGACGTCACGGATCCTAGAATACGACCGAGCATCACCACCACCTGCACAAAAAGAGAACACGGACGAGTATACCGAACAGCTGGTCCGCCACGCTGAACCCAGCCATCTGCACGACATCTTCGACGAGCAAACCCGTTGCATCGGCACTCCTATAGGTGACGTTGAAATCGCGGCCCACGGTCTTGAGCGTTGAGGACATGGTCGGATTGAAGTTTCCAGTGCCCGAGCACGACGAATCGCAGTTCGACGATGCAACCCAGAGGTCCCTAGAGTGAACTTGGTGGGTACACCGTGTATATCACACGCCTTGAAACATACGCAGAACCGGTGTCCAGGATGACATCAAAGGCATACGGCGGTGTACCGATGGCCAAGGTTCCATAAAAGCTGGCATCGTTACGAGGTCAATATCAGTTAACACGCAAGCGAACGGTTTCACATGGAGTCAAAGCCTTGGTCCACGATACTGAACCACCCGTTAGTGTCATGATGCGAATGGATCGAGAAACATACAGGTTTTCACCCGTCGCCCTCTTCTTGTTTGGTCGCAGTCCGTACTTTGCAATAACAGCGTCTCGCTGATGTTGAGCCCATTGAGCCCATTCCGTCCCGCTGCGCACGGGCTGAGTCCTTCGCCTTAGATCGATAGACTGACCAGCAGCCGGTGCATGACGTCGAGGCGCTCCAAACGCCACTGCCGAAAGGGAGAGAAGGACGACCAATCCGAGTTGTGGTGACGAAGCAAGCATGGCAACCACTGCGCAAGAGGGCATGTGATGGAGACCAGCACGATCATAGGACAGCTGCCGGGATCATGGGGAAAAGGGAGAGTGGGAAGGGGAACAGGAACGAGAACAGGAACGGGAACTCATCCGCATAGGATATATTTACTTCCGTCCCTAGCGGGTGAAAGGAGATCCGGATTCCGGATACACTGGCGTCTATGTAGTGACGTGCCAAGTTCTCCAGGTTCAGCCTAGGCTCGGTCACTTTGTCTGTTCTGAGTAGAATGAGAACAGCAACTTACAGCGTGTGTGGCAACATGGTCTCAAGTGCCAGGCACAAATTAGATTTACGTTCACAAGTGACACGACAACTTCTTTATGCAAGTCCTTCCATTCTTTCAGAACCAGGCTACTTGATGTTTTAATAGCCCTATCTGCACTGACTGCCGAACAACTCTGAATTCCTCTTGCTTCCAAGGCTTTTTTACCTTAACACTTTTTGCTCACCATTGTCTGCGTTGCTCCCAGCATCGTGAAGTCGAATTTGAAAGAGACCGACACGATAGGCTTGATCGTGCTCACCTTCAGCCAACGCCCCACCTGGAAAGTACATTGGAAAGGTGTATCAAGGATACTGGCAGTTGAATATCTTCCAGACTTTTTGTTTCCCCGGTGATCCCTAGCGACTTGGACGAAGTGGCATGTCCCCAACGGTCAGACTCATTCCACCTCCCACGGTTTGCGACTCGCACTCTATGGATCCCCCCATGTTCTGCATGGAAGAAATCTGCTGAGAAGCATCCAGTGCGATCCTTCTAGGTGTACTCGAAACCCGAGGGTTCCTTCACGCTGGGGCTCGATACCCGAAAGACGACACGGGGAAATTTTAATCATGTCACGATCTTCACCCTTCTTCGGGCGACGACCGCCCCCCATCAGAACTCGGACGGCATCTTCACCTCTGCAATTTACCCTTTATCGGGCAAGGTACAGGGCGGTGATGTGTTGTCGTTCTTCTAGTACTTTCATTTCGCCTCAGGGTCTTTCGCGGCTTTGGCCTCCTCATCACTAGAGTTAGCTACATTGTATCGAACCCCCCATCTCTCGCTTGATAACATTTACTCCGTCGCAAGATTGCCGCTCGGGATGTACCGCTGTAACATCGTGTTCAAAGCTTGTATTGTATCGAAAGCCCGACGTGATCGTGCAGCGGGGCTCAGCTTAAAGAATAAGAAGATTCGTCTCGAATGGTATCAAGACGGCTATTATACTCCCCCTTGGTTGGCTTAATGACTGAATTACTATAGGTTCCTCAACGTACGAAATACGGCATATTATGCTTCTACCCTCAGTTCCAGTAGGTACAGCCCAACCCTCACAGCCCTGCGGCATTTCCCTTTCACAAAACAGTTCGCATCTCCACAGGTGACGAAAAATCAAAGCAGGAATACGTCGATATTACGCGATCGGCAGTGCTCACCCTCATTCGGCGACCATCACCCTGGTCATGGATGAGGTACGTCTGGAGAGGATACTGGAAGAATTCGATGAGAGTCTTCCGTTTTGCCTGCATCTCCTCTTGCGGTTTTGTGCTCGGTGCGTCCTCCTCGTCCGTGGGGTTCACTGCAGGACAATGGGCATCAACGGCCAAACATCCCTCGCCACGAAATGCAAACAACTTTGGGCAGACTACTTACGGATAAAGCTCTCGGAAATATTGTTCCAGAGGTCCTTTAAAGCTTCCAGGATGTACTGAAGGAACTCGAGCAGGGTCTGAAACACGAAGCTCGTGTGCCGGTTCCAAATACGGCACAGGTAATACTGTTTCGGAAATTGCATCAAATTGGGCAAGTCCGAGTCGAGGATGACGGTGGTCTGCACCAGACCGTCGGCCTCCAGCTTGTAATGACAATGAGGATCGCCCGGTTTAGAACTCTCCAGACGTTCACAGCGCCTGACTCGGTGCTCCAACAGAGGGATGGTCAGCTCACCATTGACGAGCATGTGGCCGAGTGGTGGTGACTGAAAAATCTGCGAGATCCAAGCTACAGCTTTGGGTACTAAAGTTCGTAGTCCGTCCAACGCGGTTTTGAATATCGAACAGAGGAGGTTCTTGATCATTCCGAGTATCGACTCGGATGAGTCATTGATGATGGGTCTGGGAAGATCGTTTTTCTGGAAGCATGCCGGACTATGCGCGAGAAAAGAGTTGGCAAAGGACCTCCGCCCACACCAGTCAAAGAGTGACAGGTCACCAGTGCGTTTCATGAGCTCTTCTTGCAGACGGAGAAAGGCACGGTGACCTTCCCCATACACGGGCGGCAGGCTGACGTCGAAAATACCAAGGAGACAGTACGCCATATCTTCCACTTCCCCCGTCTTCCTATCGGCCATCCAGAGGAGTCTTTTCCTCACATCCACCGCGCCAGGCTTGAAGTTGATAAGATCGTCAGGACAAATGCCGGTGCTGCGCTCGAGAGCTGGAGTCCAGATGGGGTTTTTGCGATGGTCCCTGAGCTGAGCTCGAGGTCTGAAAGAAGAGATAGAATATTTTTTCTCTTCTTCGTAATCCTCAGCTTCTTCCAGCAGGGTCCACTGTTTGCTGTAAAATCGAAGACGATTCGACGCGAGGAGCTCCTGCAGTGTCCACCCCCTCAAGAACCATTCTGGAAGTCCGGTGAAGGTACTATTCTCTTCGCGATCCTCGATACCGACCAAGTTGTACTTAAGATGACGTTCCAAGTGCGGTTGCTCGACTTGGGTGTCCGGATGCATGGTACGGAGTTCAGGGAACTCCATAAGGCGGTCATGGAGGGAAACGGGTGGGGGGGTTGCCGTAGCTTCCACCGTGGTGTCGGAAGGCGTATCGGATGCAGACGAATCGGGTAGGAGCTGAGGATATCTAATCTCTGCATCTTTAAACCACGGATGACCACCTTCAACATTCTCCGCTGCAGGCAACCGGCCCTCTTCAACGTCATCTACGTCGTGGAGGAGCACGATCGTGATCTGGCTGCTGCGATACCAGCGAAACATGGAATTGAGAGATTTCGACAACTCGGCATAGTCTTTCTTGTAAATGCAACACGTGTCAGACCATGCCCAGCGGAACCCACATTTCGCAGCGACGCAGCAGAACTCTTGGAGCTTCTGGACGCCCTCGAGAAAATCGGCGATTTCGGACGAACGACGTTTACCGACGCATTTTTCCGCGAAATGCCGGTCGTACATGGCATAGACGCCCCGACCCCCCGCTTCGACCTCGTCAAGAATGATCTCTCGTTTGCCCCATCGATGGGAGAACATGGCAAACCCCAAGAAGTCGGCAATGAAAGTCTCGAGATCATCGCACATTGGACGCTTGTCGGACGCGGTGTTCGAGCTGGTCTGCGAAGAGCGTTGCGCCTCTTGGACTGCCTCGTCGAGTCCGTCCGTGTACTCCTCCCGAGCCTTGAGCAACGAAACAATGTAACGATGCCCGACAATCATCCCGGTATACGTGTCCACGAGCCTGGTAGGCATGTCTTGCGTGTACTTGAAAATGAGGGACTCGGCAAATTGGTCCCTCAAATACGATTTGAAGGCTCGGCGATCTGACTGTTCCTGTCCGTAGTCGTGGGTTGTGGACGCATAAGTAAGGTGCAGACAGCCGGAGGGACGTGGCTAGGTCCACTTACCCGCATGTTGTAGGTCGCGGGGATCAAAGTACCGTGATACGTTTGGGTATATCAGAGCCAGACGATGGTGAGGGGTGCTAGGAGGGGAGGGAAAAAAATTGTTGCGGGGGTGGGAAGCGAACAAGGTAGACTATTTAAATCTAGGGATACTCACCAGGGTGCAGCCTCGAGGTGTGGCAGCGGCAAAAGTGAAACGCATCATGGGGTCAGTCTTCCAATCCGAGTCGAACGATGAATATCACCTTCAGCGCGATCAGCCAATTCACCTCTCATTAAATAATCTCCTGCATTCTCGGAGCCTCGTTTTCGTTTCATAGATTAATCCTCGTGCTAAAAGGGTCAAGGGTCTTGTCACCAAGAACTGGTGAGCAGTCGGTTAATGATGCAGAGCCATGTCCGTATGGAGTCTGCGAAAGAAACGTAGGTACTTGAAAACGCTGACATCCACGGGGCGTTCTGACTCACTTGCGTTCTACTAACCCGCCAGCCACAGAGTCACCATACCATTTTGGCCATGTCACTATCAGTATGATTGGCTCCGAAAACCTCATGCCTGTTGAACCAGCCCATCGGTACCCTCATGCCAGGGTTCAAACGTCCAGTAGTATGGAAGTACTTCCACACGTGATCTGGCCCTGATAACCCCCTGGCCCAGCACCGCCACAATGTACCTCTAATCCCCACGTCGAAAAAGGGGCGCTGTTGTCTCGGTATAAGGCATAAATGGAGACATCCTTCGTAAGAAAGGTTCAGTCACAAATAGGGATCGGAGAAGACAGACGATGAGTATCATGGTATCACAGACCCACCGTCGGAACTTCTCCATCTCATTGCACACGCTGCCCCATAGACTCGCAACAGCCTTTGCTGCTTCAGGATCCCGGCTCCCTGTGGTAGGTAGAAACAATGTCATCAGGGCCCAGTTCCGACGCCGTAAACACCAACGCCAAATCTGGGACCATCTCACGCGAGATATACGTATCCAAAACGTCCGAGCAAAACGACTCTCGTGGGGGAAACGACACGTCCAGTTCGTGAGGCATCTGAGTGTACGTGGTCCACAGAAGTGGACATTGCCGCAAAAGCTGTACGAGTCCGCTAAGGGTAATCCTGCCGTTCCCATCATTTATTCTCCAGTCCCATAAATGGTTGACCGAAAACTGTTGCAAGGAAGGGAATGCAGACGTTAGAGTGAGCAAAGTCTTTCACAGACCACGGGAAACCGATGTGTATGTCGTGGAGATTGCCAAAGGGTTTGCATGGAAGAAGATCGTCCAGGGTCACTCACATCCATTCGTTAAGACTAGCCCTATCACTGGCGGAATTCAGGAGTGCCAAGTCAACGAGGGTATTGGGTAATTCCGCCTTTTGGAGAATTGTCCAGCAGGACTGAAGGTCGCGTCTCTGGGTGTATCGCGAAACACAGATGCGGAGAGACCTGATTTCAGGAAATCGATAAGAAATTTGTGACAGATATAAGGGAAGTGGAACGGATTTTCAAGAAAGATAAGTCAGAGAAGACGAAGACTGGCCAAGGTTCAAAATAAGGTCGCCTACATCGGAATGCAAGGTAAGCTCCAGCCAAGTGAGAGTGGACACAGAGAAGAGGTGCAGGATGGCATCCAAGCTCAGACCAATGTATGAACAACGCACAGAGTGAAGTTTCTCCCATTGGCACATTTGACGAGAAATTGGTGCGTCGAGATTGGGCGAAAAATGGAAACCGAAAACTGCTTTATAGATGAGCAACAGTTCCCGAGGTGTCGATCCTTGGATAAGACTGAAGTTGTTTGAGGGTTGAATGACCAGAGTTTGAATGAGGTCAATGATGGTACGGCAAGGTGGACCACAGGCCATATCGCGCAGTGGCCTTTCCACCTAAATGATCGTAGATTTGGGAAGAGCGGTTCTTGAGTCCGGGAAAACAGTACACTCGTAGCAGTTTCATCAAGGAAGCATTCGGTGGTGAAGTCTTGTATGGACCAGACACGATGGGTAAAGCCCCGCAGGATATTCCATTCAACGCCATTCCATGGTCTGCTGAACAA
>JBBPKO010000335.1:1539-27180 GCA_038089295.1 Xerocomus amazonicus
GCCTCGAGTTTGTCAAGTTGTTATAACTTCTTGGGCTAACCATACATTAAGAGACACTTCCGTCCGTTCCGACTGAGCCGCTGCTACTGCTACCTTGATTTTCTTCGGTAACATATCGTGGTTCTGATTCCAATCAGCCAGGACTGTCGTACTCTTCGTGCTTTCAATTGGCAGGTCAATTTTGGCATTCTTGCCACTCGAAATTTCCCTATTCGTGTTCTAGAACACTCCAAAGACCAGAAGAATATGGCTGAGTACTGGGAAAAAAAGCGCTTTGTTCCATCTTCTCCATGCTATCACAGAGGAAAGTGGATGAACATTTTTGATTGCTTGGCTGTGGACCGGCTGAGCTGTTGATGGTTTCTGATGCGCTCTTTACGGTCCCGGTTAGTAAGATATGCCAATGGTAACAACACGTTCGTGAATAATTAATTACTGAATGTTTGCCAGTGTAGCACATAATGTGAAGAATAAGCTTTAGCAGGTCTGGCTCTATTACAGTCTCGATGAACACAATATCTGTAGGTAAGGGAAGTTTTTAGGGTGGGAGGCTTGCGGTTCACTTGTCAGTAGTGAAAATCCAAACATTGCCTTAACCATCACCATGCCAAGGTACGATCTATGACAAACCTTCGTTTCGTTTACAGATACAGGTAGACCCGAATAAATAGCACGTGAAAAAAAACTGTCTGGGGGTACTGATGACATGACTGACTATCGTAGTCCAGTCTGCAAGCCTAAATGCGGATGACATAGAAGGCTAAGTACATGGTCACTGGCAATCATCATGCATTAACGTTGACTCGTTTCACGAGGTGGGAAATGAGATCTCTAAGAGCCTCCCTATCTTCTGTGTATTCGGTGGAAGACATATTTCGATGCTCCCTCACCCTCACTAGATAAACGTCTGGGCTATCGGATCCTATCCCCAGCCCCAGTTTCTGGAGTTGATCCTTACACCTCGGCTCCCACCCGGTCATCCTTGGAGGCATTCTGGTGAGCACTACCACGGGTATGGCCTTTCTTTCGCAGTAATCCACGTATACTCTTTGAAATTGCTGCCACTGGATCAACACGTCAATCTTTGTGGCATGCATGCACCACATAAGGATTGGTGTAGCCGTCTTGGTGCGGCTCCGGATAGCTTCTTTCAGCTCGCGTTCTTGTTGGGACGCCAGCTGGCGGATCCGGTCCAAAATTTTGGCCACAAACCACCGGTCATGGTGACCTACTGCCTCATCGAGGCCACGCGTGTCCCAAAATTGACAATGCAACCCGGGTTCGAGTTGCATTGGGTAACAAGTAGTATGCAAGGTGCATGGGCGGGCGTCGTTGGACACTTCGGCTGCCATTGTCCCATCCTCGACAGGTCTGATCATGTTGACAAGGGAGCTTTTGCCGACACCCGTCTGACCAACGAGAAGGATATCGATTTCGACTTTGGACTGGAAGTAGGGTTTACTAGGTTCTCAAGTGGCAACCTGGTCACGGACTCACCTCTGCCATTGTGGTTGTTGTCAACAGAATGTCCTGAATACTGAGTGCTGAACCCTAGCACGGATCGGTGCGCTTTGCGGAGTAAGTGGTGTATGGGAAGCAGGAAATTCAAATGCGCAACCGCAAGAAAACGAGCCAGCTATGCACGAGGCAGATCCATATCAGTGACCATCGCGTTCTCGCGCTATGCTCCATTTACAGATGTTTGCGAGCGTTTCCTGGTAGTTTGGAGACCAGTCCGTGTCGACAGTCTGGGCTTTCTGGATTATTACTCGTGTGCCATCTGAGACTCTGAAAGAGCAGTTAAACCACTCGCACCTGTAACAT
The DNA here is from genome assembly GCA_038089295.1 of Xerocomus amazonicus. NCBI lineage: Eukaryota > Fungi > Basidiomycota > Agaricomycetes > Boletales > Boletaceae > Xerocomus > Xerocomus amazonicus. The sequence goes on from JBBPKO010000335.1 coordinate 3,364, forward strand.
CAAAGTAAATAGAACGAAGCCCGATTGAATATCCCAGAGTCAGGCTTGAAATGCCTATGCATACGGTGCACATGGTCGATAAACAAGCTCGCACAAGAATCAATGTCACTGATGAACTGATTTGTTCTATTGCGATCCAAGAGTAGCGAAACCCCCGGATCTCTGGGGCTCACAATCTTCTTCAAGACTGGCGAAGAACGCTGCAATGTACACTGTATTCTCAGGGCTGTAAACAAGGGAACATTCATGTCAGCCAGTAAAGATGGTGCGCCATGTTTTCCGTGACTTGGGGGCAACCAACGTAGTGTGTTCGACGACGACGAGGTTACGGTCGAGGGTGGCTGTGCAGACTTTGACGCGTCCGTACCGCCAAGCAGCTCAACATCAAACTCCGAGCATATCAAGACGTTTCTCAACCCAGAAAATGGCTTTGACATACCTTTCAAATGCTCTCGATACCTTGAAAGATCAGGCTAAGGATGCGCTTTGGGCACTTTCGTCGTGTCTCTGTCAGCAACCTGCCAAAATCAAAATCAACGGTCGAACGTGTTAGTATACTGTGGTCATGAAAATGTCAGAAGTGTGATCTAATACTCATTTGTCGGCGGGCCGTCATTACTCTCTGAGGGTCAACATTATCAAAGTCCTCGGTGAAGGTGGATTCTCCTTCGTCTACCTGGCCCAGGATGAGACTAGTGGCGTAAGTATTTACCTCTCAATATTGTTCTCCTGGCCCATCTTTTCTCAGAGACAATTTGCCCTGAAAAAAATAAGATGCCCTACTGGTTCAGATGGCGTAAAGGAAGCTATGCAGGAGGTCGAAGCGTACCGGCGTTTCAAGTCAGTTATCCGTATGACTCTTGTACTTATTCTCATTATTGATGTGACCTCAGACATCCAAATATTATACGCATATTAGTGAGCTTCTTTCTGTGGTTTACATCACACCTATTTGAGGAGGACTCCACTAGGACTCTGCAGTTGTTCAAGACCCTGAAGGTGAAGGACAGATTGTGTACCTCTTTTTACCCCTGTACAAGGTTCGTCTACGTGGGATGCATTTTTCTTTTTCTAACACACATTAGCGCGGGAACATTCAGGACGCCATCAACACGAATATTGTAAACGGGAAACATTTTTCAGAGAGAGATATGGTCCGCATCTTTAGGGGTACATGTGAAGCCGTCCGTGCCCTACACGATTACCACACGTCTGGCTCTCAAGTGCAACCTCATTCGTTATCGTCCCCTGCACACTCTACTTCTCATCTGGACGATCATCATTCTGATGATGAGGAAGGGGACGAGTTGTTATCACATCCCAAGAGTAACGGTGACTCGTCTGTCAATGTACCCCTTGTGAAGAAGCATCGAACCCACGTGGAAGATGACGTGTTCGACGACGACGAGGTTTCTAAATTACCAGACCCGCAGAGTTCGGAGGCCGGGAAGCATGAACATCTACCATATGCACATAGAGATATTAAACCCGGGTATTTTTCCTGATTATTTTATGGTCTCTTTGACTGAAGGAATTATTTTTTGGACTAGAAACGTCATGATCGCGGATGATGGCGTGACACCGATACTAATGGACTTCGGTAGTGCAATGAAAGCTAGAATCCGCATAGAAACAAGGTCGCAAGCGCTGCTTCAACAGGTAAACCATCTATTTTATTCCATAACAGGCCCTCATCATTATAGGATATTGCGGCGGAGCAAAGTACAATGGCTTATAGGGCACCAGAGCTCTTCGATGTCAAGACAGGTATAACCCTGGACGAAAAAGTTGATATTTGGGTGAGGCACTCCCCCCACATGGTCCGTCATATACTCATTATACCAGTCACTTGGTTGCACGTTGTTCGCGATGGCATATTCACATTCTCCATTTGAGAACCCCCAAACCACGGAACAGGGCGGTTCCATTGCCATGGCTGTTCTGAATGCACAATACAAGCATCCGAGTTCAGCCTACTCTCAAGGGTTGAGGGACCTAATTGATAGTATGTTGAGAACGAACCCTAAAGAACGGCCCACTATCCATCAGGTATGTGCTACGTCGATTGACCTCTAAGAGCTCGAAGAAACGTGGTTATAGGTCATCGAGTCGACGGACGTGGTATTGCGATCTTTGATGTAGACTCGACATTTACGATAGCCTACCAAGGGCTTCCTTATTTTTCAGTAGCGGGATTTGTGGCAGATGACATCTATCCAATATACATGCCTCACAGGCTAGACAACCTCAATTTTTGGCCTTCCTTATGCTTTTAGGTCTAGACTTGTGCGCCAGTTTTTTGCGGCTGCTTGAAGTCTTGGTACGCAGAAGTTGAACCTCTGTGGTAAGGTTATTGCTTTCTAGTTTTGTCTTCTTTTCCGGCTGAGTTGGTGATTCTGAGGAGCTCCGCGAGTTCACCACTGATGAAGGAGCAGTTCTTTTCCGGTCAGCAGTTGGGAGCTTTTTTGATGGGTTTTTCTCTATCACTTTCGCCTTCAATTCTTTGTGACGCTTCCTCTTCTCGCGTAAAGCCGCTTGCCTAGCTTGCTACGACACATTCTACTATGATTTCATGCCTCTAAGAAGAGAGTCAGGGACCTTACACGTTTCAGGGCTCGCTTAGACAACTCCTGCGACTCGGTCTTTTGCATGATTAGCGTAGAATGCATGGCTTTGACGAGCTCTCGGGCGCTGCTGTGCGGGTCAGCATTGACAGAAAGTAGTTTAAAGTGCTTGAGTCGTCGTTGGTGGGCCTATATCACGAATGGGTCAATCAACGAAGGGTCTATCAAGTCTGCTTGTAGAGATCTACACGCACGTTTGCGTTCTTATGCGCAGCAGACATTCCTGCGTTTTTTATGATCTTCCCTTTGCATAGCACGCACCCGTAAACAGTGGGGTGCAAAGAAATGAGATAGATTGGGTCTTTCAAGGCCTCGCCGACTGACACCGAGGGACCTTCGTCCGTAGCTTCGTCTTCCTGGTCTCCATCATTGCCATCCAAGTCATCGGATAGTGTGCTTTCACGCTCCGAGCTTGAATCAGACTCGTCAGAGTCTGTGGCATTTACAACCATCGTTTCTTGATCCAGACCCGGTTCTTCGACCTCTTCTCGTCTCTTGCGTTTTCTTTCAACCCGTTTCAACATTGGGTCAACTGAGAACGTACAGTGGTTATTCCCGGCGTCCAGCATAGCCACTGGACTCGCATTTTCTTCCGTTCATGCATCGCCCTGGACGGCTCGGGTTCAGAGACATCAAGCCGGGTCATGTCCTCAGGAAATGTCATCATCAGACAAGGACTGTCTCATGTACACCTCAAGAATCTGATAGCTTTCTCTCTCGAAGTTCCGCACGTACGCATCCTACCGGCGAAGTGAAGCATGTCACGAAAATCACAGAGCAGCTTCTCAATGCCGCATCTAGGTCTCGAGTACTGTCTGCGTCTGGATGGAAACACAAAAGGTCACTGAGGGGAGAGGAGAAGCGTCTCGAAAAAGACGTTCGGACTGCAAGTCCCCGCAGACCGCCAACAAAACAGTTGGCTACTTGGCAGGAAGCGGCAGTAAATGATGCTCTAGATCCTGACGAGACAGACGAGTCCGGAGCAAACGATATTCCGGCCCTTGGTACATATGTCGACATTCGCAGGCGCGTGAAGAGTGTAACTCTGCATACTTGGTTCATTGACCATCTTCTAGGGGTCTAACCTCCACATCAGGAATCGTTCTTGGCCATGCTTTGGTCGATAATCGCAATTACATTCTCACCCTTTCCCTTTCCGGAGACGTACTCACCCACTTCGTCACCGATATCTTCTTCGAAATTCCTCGAATGGTCACTCGTGACCTCGCCGAGAGGGCTGGCATCAATTTATCCCCCACCAGGAGGACGGAGATAAGTGCGCGTGTAGAGATCCTTAGGCGGCTCAGGGAAGTTGAGCGTCGAGTTGCTCAGTCTTATTGTGCTATCGGCAGTAAGAACATCGCTCTCTATCCTCTCGTCAAGTCCCCGAATTCCGACGGATGGTCGACTGTTACAGTGCCTCAAGCTGCAGAACTTATATCCGACCCAAAAAACATAGACTATTATAGGTTACTGGCGATGCACCGTTACCTCATGAACCATACCCTCGAGTTCGTCCCGCAACTCTCTTCCCATCGTACGGTCCAGGTGTGGTCCGTCCGCCCACAATCCCACGTAAATAAACTTATTGCCGTAAGGGACCTAATCCACCAATCGAGTCCTGCCATCGATTCATTTATACACAAAGCCGGAATCACCATGGCCGCCAGTAAGAAGCGTCTCCTTGAGTCTTGGAACGAGCCTCCTACTCTACAACTGAATAATGATGTCTGGTATACGCAAGAAGATCGTTTGATCATTGATGTACTATACCATTCCCTTCATCGTCACCGTCACATTCGTGCCGATCCTTATTCCCTCGTTGTAACCACCATACTCAAGAAACTTGGAGTTGCCGAAGTAATCGATACAGCGGTTCTACATCAAGTCCTAATCGACTTGGGTCATCTGGCACCATGGGATGACTTAGTATCAAGATGGTCGGAACTTGACCTGGATCACGATCCAGAGGAAAAATCGGCAAAGGTCATTGCGGAGAATCAGATAATTCAACGGAATCTGGCGAAGATACCTGGGGCTAACTTGCAACACAGCATACCTCTGGGGCCTGAGGATCTTTACCTCCGCGATCCGGTTGAGCATCTGCGACACGACTTTGGCGATTTGCCCGTTTATGTTGTCGATGATGTTGGTGCTGAAGAGCTGGACGATGGCTTATCAATCGAGCCGATTCCATCCGAGCCTGGTGCGGCATGGGTACATGTCCATGTTGCGGATCCCACCGCAATTATACCTCCCACACATGTCTTTGCACGAGATGCACGCAGAATGGGATTTACAGCGTATTTCAACCATAGGACATGGCCCATGCTTCCCAAGTCATTGACTTTATCAAGTATGAGCTTGGGTACAAGCTCTCACTCTGGACGCCCCGAGCGAACACTTACCTTTAGCTTCAAACTTGATGCTACGGGTGACATGGTAGACCACAAGGTCCGAGCGGCATTGGTTCGAAATGTTGTCACTGTGGATTATGATAGCATTAATCGTCTACTTGGGTTTGTAGGACCCTATGAATCCCTTCGTCCTTTCGATCCCCCTGGCCATTGCTCGTCATCCCCTGTGACGGACCTTAGTACGGACCATATCAACAACCTACGCTTTATTACCGAGGCAATCTCGCGGCACAGGCAACGAAACCTGGCCTCGAGCAATTATTTTTATACTTCTTTGCCTAAAGCCAAGATTACTGTCAGACCCAAGCCTTTGATCGGTACCCCTCTAGACAGTCCTGACCCATATCATTTTCGTGGTTTCCCATTCTTAACATACGAGGTCGTGGGGCAGCAAATGCAGAGCTCTGGTGCGCGGATGGTTGTATCGGAATGCATGAAAGCCGCGTGTCGCGTTGCTTCCCGGTGGTCCTTTGAGCGTGGTGTTCCGATGCTGAGAAGAACATCCAAACCACCTGTATGTCTCGGGGATCCTCAAGCTGTTCAGAGACTTTTGGAAATGCGGGACCCGGATGGCCACGTGGACTTCTACGCTGTGCAAAAGTCCAAGTTATTCATTCCCCCGGTGGAGCACACGCTTCAACCTGTGATGCATTGGAGCATGGGAATCCCGGATCGCGAAGGCTATATCCGTGTCACGTCACCTTTGCGGCGATATAACGACCTCATTGCGCATTGGCAAATCAAGCATGCACTATTAAATTCCGGGACAGACACGCCGCTGTTTTCATCGACATGGTTGGAGGAGTATGCTCCTGAGATCAAGAAAAAGGAAAAAGAATGTAAACAGGTTGAAAGACTCCATGCCAATTTCTGGTCCTACTTGTATATCAAACGCTTTATGGAAGACCCCCACCCAGTGTCGGGCCGCTATGAGCCGCTGCGATCCCTAAAGGCTACTGTTGCTGGCGTGCGTCTTGATGGAGCTGGAATGCCCAATTCACTCGTCTGTCACGTACCCACACTTGGGGTATCTGGCTCGTTGCCTGCACCGTCAGGCAAAACGTTCGAGATTGGTGATGTTATCAAAGTAGGAATTAGGGCTGTTGAGCTGGGTCTACAACCTCAACTCCACCTGTCGTTTAGATAAAGTCTTTACTCGTTAATATCATTTTTTTTTTTTTTTCGAGTGGCCTGATTTTACTTTTGTAAATAAGCCGCTGACTAAGCAATAAAGAGTAGTAGTATTAACGGGACTCTTCGCGTGTTGCTGGGTTTTCTTCTCAAATGTCGGTCAGTAGCACGTCGCCCGTCGTGGGCTACGTGTCCAACGTGCTGGATGCTACCCGCGACTACATCTCAAACGCTCCGGGACGCGCTATCCTCCTCGTCGTCGTTTATTCACCCATCATAGCTATCGTCTTGAACGTTCTTAGGCAGCTGGTATGCGTCAGATCGTGCATGCTAAACCAAACTGACTTCTTTGTAGGTGCTCCCTCGCGACCCCTCGCTGCCCCCGGAGGTGTTCCACATTGTCCCCGTCTTTGGCTCTGCAATTGCATATGGCAATGACCCGCTGAACTTTTTCGCCCGATGCAAGGAGAAAGTATGTCGTAATACATTCATGCTGACTCTTCGTTCAGTCTTATGTTCCAGTATGGGGACGTATTCACCTTTGTTTTGTTGGGTCGCAAAGTCACCGTCGCGCTTGGTGCCAAGGGCAACAATTTTGTTCTCGGTGGCAAATCTACGGCCTTCTCTGCGGAAGACGCTTATAAGGTGAGTCATTCCCTGTAGCGTATTTTTTTGGCAACTTATTGTTCCCTAGCATCTCACGACCCCCGTTTTTGGTAAAGATGTCGTCTACGATGTTCCCAACGAGCTGTTCATGGAGCAGAAAAAGTTCGTCAAAGTCGGTCTTTCGACCGAGAATTTCCGTGTCTACGTTGGCATGATCGAAGACGAGGTCAAAAACTTCATGAACACGGATCCGGCATTTTCAGTCTTTCAAATGAATGATATAAATGAATGGGGTCGTTTTGATGTTACAGACATCATTGCACAAGTCACGATTCTAACTGCCTCACGGACACTCCAAGGTAGCGAGGTCCGCGCAAACTTGGACAAATCATTCTCAGATCTGTTTCATGATTTGGATGGTGGATTCACGCCGTTGAACTTCCTCTTTCCTAATCTTCCTCTGGAGAGTTACCGTAGACGTGACGAGGCTCACAAGAAAATGAGTGCGTTCTATGTTGACATCATCCGGAAACGTAAGGAGATTGGCGATGTGAGTGTGGGCCCTACCCGTTCTATTCTGCGCTCATCACGGAATAGGATGCACAAGACCTTATCTCTGCGCTCATTGCCCAAAAATATCGGGATGGCAGAGAGCTTCCAAACCATGAGATCGCTCATATTCTAATTGCTGTCCTTATGGCCGGCCAACATACTAGTTCAGCAACAGCTTCTTGGACTCTACTTCACCTTGCGAATGACAAGGAAGTACAGTAAGTGCACTTCCTTTTTTTTAAAAAAAAAAAAAACAACATTACCTTGTACAGGGAGTCACTCTATCAGGAACAGGTAAAATTCTTTGGAAATCCCGATGGTACATTCAGGAGCATGACCTATGGAGAGCTTCGAGAATTGCCTATTTTGGACTCGGTTATCCGGGAGACGCTCCGCCTCCACCCGCCGATTCACAGTATCATGCGTTACGTTCGCTCTGACGTTCCAGTACCCGCCACACTTGCTGCGCCTTCGAAGGATGGCACTTATGTTGTTCCCCGTGGCCACTATGTTCTTGCTTCCCCTTCTGTCAGTCAGGTTGATCCCCAAGTATGGCACAATGCAAAAGCTTGGGATCCAACTCGTTGGAGTGATCCTGAGGGTGTTGCGGCTCAAGCTTTCAAAGCGTACGTGGATGAAAACGGAGAAAAGATCGACTATGGATTTGGTGCTGTAAGTAAGGGCACAGAGAGCCCTTATCAACCATTTGGCGCTGGCCGACATCGGTGCATTGGCGAACAAGTAAGCGACAAATGTCTTTATTGAGCATTGGTTTGATCATCTTTGTCAAGTTCGCATACTTGCAACTAGGAACCGTTATCGCAACTTTGTTGCGCCAAGTGGAGATCCGGTTGGACCAACCGTTGCCAGAGCACAACTATCATGTATGTGCGCATTTAGCCTTTTGGTGCAATAACACTCAGTTTTTTTTTCTTTACCTAGACTATGATAACGATGCCCAAAAAACCGCGGAATATTTGTTACAGACGGCGGGCGTTTGATTGATATAGATATAATCGTGTCTGTTAGTATACCCTAATTATATAAGGATACGAGTCACGTGATTTTAAACCTGGGGAAACCAACTCTTGACGACTTGGACTTTGGTTTCGGGCTAACATGGCTTCTATGTTTCCGGTCGTCTTTATTCTCGTTATCGTCTTGGGGCTGATGGCTTGTGGCTACTTGTTTATTCCGAAAGGCCCCCAACAAACGTGAGTGGAAACCCCGAGATTTGTTAACATCCAGTGACTGAGTGGACCGTCTATTCAGCACTATTCGGACTGCCATTTTACTCACACTTACAGCGTGCTATCTCATGTGGATGATCACTTACATGGCACAGTTGCATCCGCTCATTGGTTAGTATAAGGTGCTCTCTATCTCTATCTTTTGTCATGGACGATGCACAGTGCCATACAAGTCTGCTGTGTTGGAGGTCTGACAAGTGTCGACGTTCGATGACTGCCCGTAGCTATGATACCAGTCAGTGATACGCATATTTACCAACTCGTTCTGATAAACTCTAGTTCTGTTAGATGTACACGAGGTAGATGCTAATCAGTATCCCTTCTTAAATCAAAAAAATCCGTTCCAAACACTGCTCAGCAAGTTGATGCAATTCATAGCTCCCTTCCCCATTCTGACTGGCTGGTCTCCTCCCAACCGCCGTTCCAATTTGTGTATCCCCCTCCACTGGCTTCAGTCCAGCCAGTACCCTCACGGCGCCAAGTGGTACAATCATCCAGGTGTACTCCGGAGTCGAACGAACTCTCTCCTACATCGCAGTCCAGTTCATCATCCTTGCTCATGACGTTAGTGTTCTCTGTCTGCATAATCAGTTCAGGAGCTGGCCCGGCAAGCTTCCCGAGTAGTTGAATCTTCCAGTTTTCGCGTTGCTGGCCAACCGTCTTTCGCACCTCCAGTTCAGTGCTCTGTTCTGCAGCATTGAGCATCACCTCTACAGATCCACCGCACAAAATGGGTAGGTCGTCCGCGAACCAAAGCTCCTGCACAGCGAGACTTCTTTCCCCCCATTGTTGAAACCTGAGGACTACTGCTTCTTCGATCTCCTTCCACGCTGAAGGGTATCCTGCGCGCGGGTGCGCTTCGTGGTGGTGCTTCTCTACTAATATATGAGGTTCCTTAACTACATAATGCAGGTCTTGCGTTTTGTGTCCCCTTAGCGCTTTGGAGGAGCAGTCGTCTAGCCGCTTGAATGACGCAACTTGAGTAGCACCCCCCAAGACAGCATCTCGACCCCAAGGGTCGTGCTCACAAGGCACCCCTATGGTTGTGGTCTCGACTGTGTATCCCCACTGGTGTGCGATGCCGTTGCACCACCGCGCGAACTCATCGACGGTCCATTCGAATTTGTGGTCGGAATGCCGGAATACACGGTCAGTGCGGCCCGTCGGGTCAAGATACCCCATCGGATCTGCGGATCCTGGTGGGGACCACCGTTGGTTAAACGTATAAGACGGAGTCGTGACGAGGAACACGCGTGGTTGGTATACGCCAAGTACAATGGGAGCGACTTGGATGAGAAGGTCATCCGTCAGATGCTCAATACTGCGCACAGCACACGGTGAACTGTCAGTAGGGCACAGTGGGATAGTGACACTACGCCTACAGTTCACTGGCGATGACGCACTGCACGTTAACGAACGCGGGGTTGATTGTGTCGACGCTACCTTGCCACAGTTCGACATCCAAGTGCTCCCAACGCGTATACAGGGGATTGACCGATGCGGGGGATGTGCTCTGGGTAGCAATCCGCAATTGTGAGGAGGAGATGTCAAGTCCTGCAATGCGTGTCGCATGCAGATCGGGCTCATCGTGGTCGTTCAAGCCGACATTACAGAAGAATGAGGTTAGTTCCTGGACATCATCTTGAAAGAGACTCGGCCTTAGCCATGGGGCGGGCTGGCACAACGTTGCGAGGAGGGTGCCCTCGCCACATCCGATATCTACTATCTATACGTACGTGGGTGAGAACGGGGGTCACTAGGCCTGGGCGCATTTGACGAACCTCATCGAGTCGTTCGCGCCGGAGGATGTCTAGTATCCATATCCTGCGTTGATGGTGAAGCGGAGGGAAGAATGTGACTTTGAGGGGCCGGCAATCACTCGTCATAAGTTCGAGAACGATTGATCACTTGGATGAGTTGGCGGTATCGATCCACGCACACCGGGCAGCTTAAATGATACAGCAACGGTCGGAGGAGAGCAGCGAGGACATCGCACAGGAAGCACCACATCGGAGAAGACCCAAAAAAGCCACAGTAATGAACGGTATATACAAAAGCAACTGGAGCAAGACAATTACAGCAATAAGACGAACAAGCGGTGCCGCAGCCTGTTTAGACAAAAGGGGCTAGAAAGGAACGGAAATGCAAACAGCCAAATTAATGGCATGAGTCACACAGCAGAAGGGGAGTAGTACATGAACGAATGGCGGCGTAACTCACGAGACTCGGCGCACAAGGCTGACAGAGATGTCTTATGAACACAGGGAATACTTCACAATGGGCGAAAAAAGTGAATGGAATCAAACCAAGGCGGCTGATTGCAGGTAGCCACGGAATATGGAGTCCCGCACTACATTCTACATGAGCGGAAATGAAACGCCCTTGCCAGACTGTACACTTACCATTACCGATAATACTTTGTGTGGCTTTCGTATCCTGGAACACCCATCAATGGAACATCAATGTCCCTGTAATAAGATAACACTAACCGTGACATTGGTCATATGCGTGTACAACACCCGTCGATTCTCATTAGTCCTTCTATGGACCTGCAAAAAGTGCGCCCGGAAATATTGTACGACTGATTCATACTCGTTAGGACGGTCGCCGTATGACAAAATGCTTAGCCGGTATGAGATGACAATATACAAAGAGGTGTCCGATGGGTCTTACTATTTGGAGACTCGCAGGCCGTGCTCCAGCTTTTTCCTCAAAATATCTGTCTTATCTAAGAAGTGGCGTTACTTCATGACCATTCTTGAAATACACGCAATGATACATACTGAGGAACAGAACTAGATGAACCTTTTTGAGGAGCTGGTTAGAACAAATTTGAGTAAAGAGTTGAAGCGAATCATCAATGCGATTTGTACGTGGGTCTTCTTCGAGGTACTACGTCCGATGGAATCAATGGGCATCCACTAGTTAGGGAGAACGTACTTGATCAAAAGCACTAATTGGGCTAACAAATATGATGGCATTTGCGTCATCAAAATATGGGACCCACGAATGGCGCTGTCCTCGAGCACCACCGACGTCGAAGAGATGCCATGAAACAGTTTTTCCGTGGATGTCGACATCAAAGATGTGTTCGGCGACGCCCATGGTCTGGATACGAGCATGAAGGATGTCATCTATTGCATATCAACCAACTGTAGTATGAACAAATCCATCAAGAGCTAACCTGTTGATGGAACGTAATCTGGAGCAGAGATACGAGCAATGTTGTTTAGAAAGCTACGGAGATGAATCATAAGCAAAATACATGCATATATGCGCACTTACAATTCCGCCCACTCGTCAAGTTTCAGTTTCCTCTTTAGAATCAAAGCACGGACGATCGGGTGTTCCCAGAGAGCTATGATGTCCTCCCGTGATTGGTCCAGCGCGGCAGCGAGGTCATCAACCAGAGTGTCCAGAGTAGCTGTACCGGGACGCTCAGCGAGCTGCTCTGTGTTTTCCGTCTCAACTCGTTTGGATCGCCTTCCAACGAGTTTCTGGCCTGCGTGAATGGTCCTCGCTTGCCAGCCACTCCGAACATAAACTTCTCCTTTTCCAGAACCTGACACAGAGACACCACCGCTGAGCCGGTCGGCCAATTGGGCCTCGGCATTTACTATAGACTGAAGAGAGTGGCGCAAGTCAGATATGGAGGATTTCGTTGGGCTTGCAACCAAAGGGCTAGGCGGTTCCAAATCCACAGAGAGGGAACCGACATGCAGTTCTATGAAGCTGGCACGAGATGTCCCGACTAAAAGAGATTCATCCTGACTGAGTTCTTGGCGTTCCAGCGTACTTTGAGAGTCAGAGCCATCATCTATGTCATCCCAAGCCTCCAGCGTAACGAGAATCTTTTTGATGGAACGGACAACGTTAAAATACACAACGGTCCTCCAGGACACACGTTCGCTCTCGAGTGAAGCCGGACTGTACATGAGCTGGAATTGTTTCCGCAAGGTTGACTTGCCTGACTCGGCCTGGCCCAAGAGAAGTAGCTGAGGGACAGAACGACGTTCATCCTCGCGCATATAATGAACACATGAAAGATAACTATCACCTTGACATCACTCTTGTATCTTTTCAGCTTCTCGCGCTCGCATCTGAGTTCTTCATCGATTTGCTCAGAGATGCGACGAGCCTCTGCTTCCTGCCGGAGACGCGCTTGGCGGTCGATGTCAGTCTCGGTTGGTGAGGGGCGGAGGGCCACAGTCAAGGGATCGTCCTGGCTACGGACGGATGATGTCCGTATCATGGTGGTAGTGGTAAAACCCGACGTTCAAACGTTCACGCGAACAGCCGGGTGTCCGATGTTTCGCCTTTTGCCAACTTTTAATCCCGCGGAGAGACAGTCAGTGCGTCACGCGTTACGCGTTACGCCCGTCACAGCATGGTAGGTTCTCTCCGATCCGCTACCATCGCGCATATATTCACTCCCCCACTAGTCCGTAACACTCCACACGTCCCAGGGAGATCTCAAGGTACATCGTACCAGCGTTCAGCTGAACGTTTCTAACCAGTTTATCCAAGATTGAGATATTCTGCGAGGCCGTCCCGAAAGCCGCAGAAGTATGTAATGTAATTCCATGTGGAAAGTCACATTTCTCATCTTCCAACCCTAGAATTTTTTAGCCCTCTGTGCATCTGGATTTTATGACAACTGCATATTTCACAGAAACATCAAGGGGTTCATGATCCAAACCGGTGACCCATCTGGCACCGGCAAAGGTGGCCAGAGCATATGGGGCAAACCCTTCCCAGACGAAATTCGGTCTACGCTCAAGGTGCGGTGCCATTTTACTTCTTCCGACACTTGGCCTTATAATACCCGCAAACAGTTTAACAACCGTGGTATGGTCGCAATGGCGAATTCGGGGCCCGACTCGAACAAATCCCAATTTTTCGTTACTTACTCGAAGCAACCACACCTTGACAACAGATATACCATCTTTGGAAAGGTGATCGATGGCGCCGACTCCACCTTGGATTTGATGGAGCGCGTCCCTGTCAACAACAAAAACAGACCCCTTTCCGAAATCAAACTCACCCATGTAGGGCATAACCTGTTCCTTGTGGAATAGTGGTTGAAGTCTTCCTAGGTGACAATCCATGCGAATCCTATTGCTGATGCCCAATTAGCGGGTCGTTGACATGTCCTTTTCGACCCATTATCGTCGTTGTTATATATCCGCGAGCCAACTGCCATCAGAGTGATTACATGCCATTGTAAGGTATTGAGTTCACCGCTTGATGAATCCGACAAGCTCCTTCTGCAGTTCTCTTTGTTTTCTTGCCTTGTCCAAATCATCTACGCTGCGGAGATCATATACAATATCGCGCGTTTTTCCGAAGTACACCTGCAGGGGATCTTTTCAGTCACCATCCTGCCAGAGAAAGCGAACAGACCTCTTGAAGGAGGTTCCGCATTTTAATCTCCATCTCCTCGATCATCCTTCCAGTATTAGTAATATGTGACGAAGAATCTTGCAAGGACCAATCTTGCTCTGTCTACCGAAGGAGGTGAAGAGTCAGACAATGTGGACTTGAGTGCTGAAACCCGAGACTGTTGCGAATCACCTGTCGAGTCATACTTCCACTCAAACTGACTTCTCCCGATGACTTTGGGCCGTCTGGAGCTTTCTTCTCTTGACTTGCGATGACATGGGTTTGAGTTTCTTCGCTGTATCGCGTGACAAGCTGGAGGATCACGGTAGACGTTAGCTTGTAGTGCGCCTGTCTCCCGCGTTCCGCCGTCTCAAAGACATGTATAGAATCCCATGATCCTGCGGGCTCATCTGGGCTCGCAGGATTCATCACTGGAAAGATGTTCGGTTAATTTCACGGGATGCGCGACTCCCAGAGCGACCTAGGAGTCGTTGCATGCTCACCTTTTTTGAGCAACACAACGCCAGCGAATCCGCCATCCTCAAGTTCCCAGAGGTAGACAGAAGAGACTCCCCCTTCGTAGTACCTGTCGCGCGTAGCGCAGCTATGTGAGAAGAACGAATATCGCCACGGAGCTGGAGCGCGTACAATTCTCTATACGTGTCGAAAGCCTCGTTTGCCGCGATTTCTAATTTACGCAGTTTTGGACTTGGAGTAGTTCCGTCTTCTAGGGGAGGATCGTACTCGTTGGACCACGGCGATCTAGGAAGGACGTGTCAATACTATCGGCCAGAAGAAGGGAAGATGCACACCGGTAGCTATCACCATCTCTGTTGTAATCGCAGGCAAGATATTCCCGTCCGGTCGCGCGATCCGTCAAAACTTTGAGTGGTTGGTCGACACTACCGAGAAGATCGTCGGCGAAGTCAGGACAGATTTGGATAAGTGAGTTGATGTTCTCTTCCACACGGGTCGGCGGCAAGCGCCGCATAAGATCGAGCATCGAGTCCACTGGATCAGCCATGTTGTAGAGGGGGACTGCGCGTTACTTGATAATCTGCTGGGGTAGTGGCAGGAAGTACTACTTGTAGCAATTCTCCCAAATCAAGCAATTCGACATATATTTTACTAGACTAGCGAGCCTAAGGTCCTACGAAACGCCGTGGCATTCCGCCAAGCGTACAGACATTTTTCCCCTCCAGAACCCGACTTTTAACCGAGGTCATCGACTTGAGCCAATTCTTTGCCCCGGACACGTCCTGCTTCGCGTTTGAAGTCCTCCACTGCGCTCTTTTCATTTGCCAGCGTCACGACATTGAATTTGTGGTATTTGTAATAGTCCCGCAGGATGCTCACTCCACATACACTCTAAGTCATCGGCTAAGCGGTTTGTTACGCTACAGACAGGGCGACATACCTTGAAAACCTCGACGAGAACAAATACGTCCGGATTGTCGAGGTCGACTACATAGTTTCCTGGCATACATTTCGCAATCTCTTGAATAATACCCATCCGGGTCAACGTGCTGTGATTTCGCACGCGCAGCTCGATTTTATACTGGAAAGCAAATTCATTGTTGAGAAGACGGACGGGAATGGGGGTCGAGAACACACCTTGTGAACCCGGGAGGTG
The DNA here is from genome assembly GCA_038089295.1 of Xerocomus amazonicus. Classification (NCBI taxonomy): domain Eukaryota; kingdom Fungi; phylum Basidiomycota; class Agaricomycetes; order Boletales; family Boletaceae; genus Xerocomus; species Xerocomus amazonicus. The sequence goes on from JBBPKO010000335.1 coordinate 18,959, forward strand.
CCCATGTTTCTTTCATCCTCAGCGAAAAACGACGGAAACACATGTTGGCATAAAGAATGTATCTCCTGAAGATTTGCCACACAAGAACCAGCAACTGGGATAAGCCTATGTGTATACCTTTTGATCGTGCGTTCAGCGGGCGAACAGGCGATCCCCGAACGATGAGTATCCATACTTTGTTCGCGCCACGCCTGTATTTCGGACCTCTTCAGCGTGTGCGGTGATTAATTTCACCGGATCTATCGGAGGTCTGCAGGAAATAAAGACCACTACATGGGATTAGCTTACATTGGGCGGATGTTCGACCATCTTACCACAAGGGGTATTCGTCTGGCAGTTCACTTGGAAGGAGATCAAGGCACGAGCGACAAGGAAACCGCTGGCTACCCACCAAATCGGCTTTGTTTTCGTGGACGCTTGATGATAGCAAGTTCTTGTCGCACAAGAGCTTCGAGGTCCACATCATCGTCATCGTCATCGTCTAGTGCTTGTCGACCCTCTGCTTGATCCTTTCCTTCCACGGACCAGAGATCGGCCGCTATCTAGTCATAATCGAACTCTGCGTTCTAAAGGCCGAGGCAGATCCTTACCGACTCAAATAAATCATACAGTTCACCAACAGTTTGCCTTTCTTTTCCCTTTACACAGCTTGCCCAAACACCTGGACCATGGATAGTCCGCTTCATCCGAGCAGGGGTCGAACCATTCTGCGTGAGGCGTCGATGTGACCCGTATCTGGCATGCGTCACCGTAGGCACCTACCGAGCGATATTTTCGTTTCCGAGAGGTTTCCGACATTGGGTTGAACGTCCAACTCAGTCACGATAAGTTATGTAAAATACTCTAATGTATCTACATAAGCAACTGAGTCCGTGTGTTCAATACTTTAGTCAGAACAGACAATCCTATTAACTGAAATAATATAATGCATCCCTTTGTCCCTTCATGGTGGTCAGATGTTAGACGGAAAGACTGACTACCACACTGTCGGTGATGGAACCGCCATGCTACTAATCGTCGTCGTCGTCGTCGTCATCATCGTCATCATTACCTCTCTTCTCTCCACCAGACCATTTCCGCTCCCATAATGGAACGGGTGCATCTGGCCTGGATTGAAGTAATGGGTGGCTAGCTGGTAACGCGTTGCGGGCCACCTGAAGTCGTTGCATCAAACCTTCTCGCTCGGACAACAGTTCGTGCAGATAGTCAATGGCTAAGGGAACAGATAAGGACAAGCAGACTTTGAGCAGAGCTACTTACTTTTCGATAGCACAACGTTCTCACTTCTAGGACCTGCCCGTCCGTCGATCTTTTCTCCATCATCGCTCCTCGCCTTTCCCTTACCTCTTCGCCGATTGCGGGATCTACTCTCCGTAAGCTGTTCCCCTTCTGCCTGGCATGCATCTCTGAGCGCTGGCACTGTTTCGCAAAGGGCATCATATCCCCTGCGGATGTTTGCTCTGCGCTTTTGCTCGGACTGGATATGATTTGCCTTTTTTTGAGAAGGGGATAACAAGGTTGCTCTATTTTGTGGGAGTAGCTGGGCTTCATCGGGAGTGCTTGAGGAAATAGAAGGACGATGTCGCTTGTTGGACGGTTTCACCTCAGGTGGGGGGGATCGCTTCGTTGACGACGGGAGCCTCGGGGCTGAAGATGATGTGAGAAGGTCAACAGGAGATTGCCTAGACGATGATGACGAGGAGCTGGGATCATGTGAAGAGGGATCCGCATGAATTCGCTGGGGGTCAGTGGTGGAATCTACGAGGTGATAGAAAGGGAGTTGCGCAAGCTTGTGCGCGCTTGATGGCCCCACACGAGCAGACGATGAATTTGCAGCCTCGGTTGGGTCGGTATGACTATCCAAAGACTGCTGTTGTCTTGCCGAGTGCAAGAGAGTGCGTTGCGCCTGGTGCTGCCTGTGGGCCGAGGTAGCCGGTTCCTCGCCGGTTGAATAAGGACCGGGGGGAAAGTGCCAGGTGTCACCATCGAGGGACATGAGGTCTTTCGTCGCCTTTGTGAGTGCTTCTCTTCCACGAGCTGGTGGCATGTGCTCATGGGAGATCTCGAGTTGCATGCTCCAGTCCATGGGGAACGCAGCAGCATCGAGAAAGGACTGGAATGCACGGGACTCCGATGGGGTGAGGAGGGACATTGGAGGAGGAGGAAAGGTGTGAGGATGAGCTGTTGTGAAGGGGGAGGAATGGATGGTGCAGGTTGTCGACGGCGGGTGGACTGAGTCGACGACTTGTGGGTTGCCAAAGACTTGTGGCTGGGCTTCCCCGCATACGGACTTCCGGTTTAGGGACATGCAGCAAGGTCACAAGTCGAGCGGGTGTGTTCAAGTCGTTTGACCACCACCGAAAAAGACTCGAGAAAAATTGCAAAGAAGCAAAGCCCCTATGCCCGTTCCATTCTCTTTCTGTTCTGTTCCTGCTCTGCACATTTTGACAATGGCACGGCACGTGAAGCTCTCATTGCAAATGCACCCCACCGTTCTTGGCCGAGCCGAGATGTTTCTGTCGTCCCAGTCCGGCGGTGTAATTTCTGACACGCGATTGGAAAAGATCTCTTAGGCACAACCATCCGTCTGTTTTATGAAGATCACCCGGAACATATTTTACATGGTGTGATCGAGCTTATTCCCCCCAGCATTCGAGACCGACACAACACCGCATGCTGATCTCGCGTCGACGTCAATGCCGTATGGTACCCTACCTCTTGTCGACTAATCGAAGCGACGGTATCTCGGTGGGCTGGAATACAGTCTTGACACCCACTCCGGCCGGGCAGTCCGTCGCGTGCTTCCCGATCAAAACAGTCCGCGAGATTGTCCTTGGAAGATTGCCGACCAAACCATTACAGGTGTCCTGGTAACCATACAGATCGCCGTTAGTGCATAGTTGTCGCAGTACCGCTCGGGGAAATGCCTGCTAGACTCCAGCAAGATCCGGAAGAGTCAACGAGGGTAGTGCGCTTGACGAGGAACCCAAAAAAGTCAGATCAAGGAGCTCAGTAGCCACCCTCCAGTCGTCTAATACAGCTCCACTGTACCTAATATCGACGTCGGGCCGCGGAGCTGCCAGAAAGGAATAATATAAAAAAAAAAAAGGTCAGTAAAATCAATCACAAATTACAAAGGATTCCGCTTACACGCTGAACCCACAAATCATTCATCCGCATGCGAACCATCTAGATGATTATATGTGGGAATTTTGTTTAGCGAAACCACGAATTTACGTTAAAAACACCATGAAGTGGTTATAAGTGATACATCGGAGCAAACTATGCAAGGATGGGGGGTGTGGTGTGGGCAAGAAGAAATCGTGGTATAGTTGGAAAAGCGAAGAGTATAGGGCCAGGATCCATCGACATCTAAGAAAGCGTGATGCTGGCCTCGACATGTCCAGCAAAATTTAAAAGTGCGACAATAGCTGAAGGTTGCACAGCAGCCACAGAGTGAGAGGGGTAAACAAGATTCTACCGTTGGGATGCCAACGATGACAGAGACAGCCCTTGTGCAAGCTCAGGCTTCCATGCGACTCTTCGGAATGCTTCGGCGTAGTCGACCCATTCTCTTCTGCGTTCTTTGCTCTCGAGCCAATCCTTGTCCAGAGACGAGACTTCAAGTTCGTAAAAGTGATAGGTTGTTGAGGGTGACTTGATGGTTGTCACGTATCGCGTGATTTTACCACGAACGCCCGCTGAAAGTCAAGGGCAATGGTAGGAAATAGAATAGGACATTCATCAGGAGATGAGTGACGGATAGAGGGACAAAGGGTGAGACCTTCTTCCAAGGCTTCCCGCGAGGCTGCTGCCTCCAATATTACATCTGAGGGCTCCCAGCCCCCTTTTGGTACTATAAAAAAAGCGTGTCAGACACCGAAGCGACAGGATTGCCTCACAAAAAGCCCCGGCAAGCAAGAGCGAGCACGTTTGGCAGGTGCACAGGGATTGTGATGGATGAAGGAGTGAGAGGAAAATGAACAGGTACGTACAGACCCATAAGTCTTGACGTTTTCGGCTTGTGATGACAAGCACCTTACTTGCGGCGCTGGCGATCGGAATTGCGCAACATACCACGCGAGGTACTTCGCGTCCTTTTGTGCCCATTACTGAAGACGAATAGGGAAAGCTCTATAAGCGGGTTGAAGATGTGAGAGGAGTAGGGAATGCCCCAGATCGCCTCACAATTATGGGATGGGTTTAAGGGAGATGGAGAGATGAATACGAAGCACGCTCCGCACTGTGGCAGGGACGACACCGGCCAGGAATGTGATCGTGTGAGGGTGGGAGGCGGACTACGAGGTGTTAATGTATATTCTGAGGTGTGTGATGGAGGGTGTCGGAAGGCAATGGAAGAGAATGGAAGGTTTTTGCGAGTTTTTTTGAATGCTAGTGGTCGTGTGTCTGAAATTACGCTGTGGCTTCCGTTCAGTAGGAAATGTATGAAGCGGTCCATCAGGGCCGCCACACGCGCACGCACGTTCGCCGGCATTGCCACCACAACACCGGCCACCACATTCCCCTAGATCCATCCATCGATGAAGAGTAGAGAAGAGAAATGCAGGCACATGCGACCCTCTAATTCAAAACGGCTCACGGCATTCCTTCAACCCGCTCCGAGTCGGAACGAGAGACGTGTGATTTCACCATCACTACTCAACAAACGCTAGCACACCGAGGACAGGTACTACTCAGTGCCATCTGTGCTGCGAGCCTCGCATCTATTCATTCCATCTGAAAATAGGTCAAACAGCGTGAGAGCAGCACAACCGGACAGGTGTGATGGCTTACGCCACTAAGAACATGCATAAGACACCGAAAGCCATCGCTCCGAACTTGAGAAGCTCCATCAATCACCAGAATATACCGTAAGAAGAAACCTAGCCATACCTCGCGCAGTGCCTGCGCTCCGCTTTTACTCTCCGCTAGTAATCTGATCGCCATGACAAATCACGAACAAACCCAACAACAGTCATCGACCGAAAAACTCACGTAGGTAACACCGCAACCGCGCCGATGTACAAAAAACCCCCGGCGACAAAGGGTATTACCTACACCCCATCAATGAGCTTGACAAACCCAGCTTAGCCATAAACGTACCAAGTCTGCAAGCTCCACCGTGGTGCCAAGGATTCCGGAGCAATCCTGTCTCACGCTGGCTGCTAAATCAACTGACACAGGCTCCGCGCCGGTGGCTGATAGATTATGGATAGCTATTCCCATGAATGTGCTGTTGCGAAAAAAAGTTAGAGGCAGAGGCGCCACCAACGTTGACAGGTGCCCTCACCCAACCTAATCAATATTGGACACAGGATCTAGTGCGGAATCTTTCGAATAATGAAAAACGTACAAATGCACCGATGGCGGTCAAAAACTGCGATTGCATAGCCTGTCGCTTGCTGAATCCACTACGAACCAGAATCGAGTAGTCGGCGATCTCATGAGGAATTTCATGGGCAAAACAAGCCAAAGTGGTCGTAGCACCAATCAGGGGAGAAGAGTAAAAGGATGCTGCCATGCTAGACACAAACTCAACCATAAATTCCCACATGTGAATAGCGACTCACGCAAGGCCATCTGTGCTAGTACGGGGATTAATAAGGCCAATAACACAACAGTGAGAAATTCATCATACATATTATGGACAAAGTCGCCAAAGAGGTTCAAATAGGCCGAGAGCTTCGACGGGCCTGTACTCGTGCTTCGCTGCAATTGATCGACTTGCTCTGATTGACTACTTCCTAACCCTTTCTCGCCGCCTCTGGCCCGCAGACCATCAGCCGACGATGTTAATACACCGGATGAAACGGCGTTAGCCGATGTATCAACATGCGAGCGTGCATGAGAATGGCCGTGCGAATGACTCTCAGTTCCATCATCACCACCGAGAACCCGTAACGACTTCTCCATGATGAAAAAGGCGGAGAAACCAGCAAAAATCCCCAGCCTACCAATGTGATGAGTTACTGGAGCATGTGTCAATCACTGTCCACATACCCGATCAATATGTTTCGTTTGTCTTCCACCATAACGAAATGGGCACCTGAATCCTGATGTTCGCCAAGGAATGCATGCGGTATTAGGTGTAGGAAGACATCGGACAGGAGGCCGCCTGTCTGCACAATTTGTAAGATCAGATAATCACAAATATGATAGAAAGCGGAAGCTAACGGCGAACGCGGTCATGGTATTGAGGGTGTTTGCATCGATTTCCGCGGGAATGAATGCAAGAATAAAGTTGGGCACCCTGAAACGTTGGTGGACTGAGCGAACCGGGCTTCGAAATCATCTTGGGTTGGACAGACGTACGAGCTGATGTAAAAAGTACCCAGAACTGCAGCAAGTATTCACGAACGTGTCAAAGATTCCTACAATGGAAACACAAACCTGCATTCCAGCCAGGACCAAAGGGGAATAACCAACTAAACACCTGTCGCATGATGGGAGATCCGTTGTCCTCCAAAGAGCGTTTGAGGTGGCTCAGCTTTTCTACTGCAGCACAGTCATGGATGTCGGAAGCCTGGTCAAAGTTCGTAAAAACGTCGAGAGCTGTCAGCAGCGTGTGGTGCTTCAGAGGTTTATTGTGAAATATTCACCCGTACAACTAACTTGGGCTGTTCAGAACAGAGTGCGATGTGGGTGGTCAGTGCGAAACACAGTAAAATAGCGACAGAAAGTATGGAATGTCCTTTTAGCAACCCCATGTTTCGACGCGGAATGCAAGTGAACAACAGTAGTGTTATGGAACCCAGTTATGCGTCGGAAGCAGCCCGAAATCCGACAAGCCATTATGACCCAGGATTCGTACCCGTCCGCAACAGAGCAGGCTGCTCTCGACGCAGCAGAAAAGCTGATGGCTACCACAATGACACACTATGATCCTTCTCATGATGTATTTCATGGTACGATGTGTGACCTCTTTCATCCCTTCTCCTTTGACTCGAACTCGTTTCCATCAGTCCAACGCGTCAGGAGGACGGCCTTATCCATTGCACGCTCACTTGCAGATAAACACCCCAATTTTCTCGTCGTGGAACTTGCCGCACTCTTGCATGATGTATTAGACAAAAAATACGTTTCAGCTACTGAAGCTGCCGATCCTTATGCGTACTTCTTGCCCTTCTTCCGGTCGTTAGTCGAGGACTGCGAATTGGATCTGATATCCGATGGTCGGGCTGCACTCATCGTGAAAATCATTGATAATGTATCCTGGACGACGGAGAAGAAACTGCTCGAAACTGGCAAACTCGAAGAGTGGCATTATGCCTGTATAGAGCTTCATTGTGTACAGGATGCTGACCGACTGGATGCAATCGGAGCATTTGGCGAGTTGTATCCTAGGCCTTTCAACCCGGAAACATCTTTGCTGAATGATACACTGTAGGGATTATGCGGTGTGCGGCGTATAGCGCAGCTGTGAATCGGTGAGTTTGTTAGCATTCGCGTTAACTTGGGTCTCGATAGAGAATCCAGACCTCTACACACCCCGCCAGGTCGTAATGATACGGCCATTCAGCATTTTCACGACAAGTTGCTCCACATACAAGATAGATTAAAAACGGGGCCAGGGAGGTCAATGGGTGCTCATCGTCATCGGTTTGTAAGTTATGGCACCGGGTAATGGTTCCGGATGCCATGTTGAAGTATTTCGCTTAGATGCTATCGTTTCTGCGAGAAATCCAAGATGAGTACGATGGCCCAGTGCTCTTGGCACGGCCGGGACAGCACGGGGACAGGCATTCGGTTCTCAGTTAGATATTCCCTCGTGGAAGTATGGGATCTGAAATCCCCAAGACCCTTGCTCTAAGATACAGTATAAACCCGGGTGCATCCTGCTCCGGTCATCATTCGACAACCGACTTCTAATTGTCCATGTTTGGACGTCTACCTTTGAAGGATTGGTTCCTGGTGCTATCATATCGCTGCGCGTCCGGCAGGTTTCTAAAGCGTAGACACCACGATCAAAATATACACTTTCAGTCCCAGCGCGTTCTCGACTGTCAAGTGGTGTTCCCCGTCGAAAACAGTGCAACACAGTACACGGACCACTAATAGTAGTGTGTGAACACGTTACCCTCAAAAGAGCCTGGGACAAACTCACCAGGAGGCCGAGGGTTCATAGTTGATCAACACCAAAACCGCCATAGTGAAGTGGATCGATGTGCTCCTCTGTAATTGATTAGCACATAGCCAAGTGAGCAATCTACTATGTGAAGAAC
>JBBPKO010000336.1:0-28704 GCA_038089295.1 Xerocomus amazonicus
ATGACTGGAATCCCCAGTCTTGTTCACTTGGGCATTATCTGGGATCTAAAAACCAGGCCAGTACAAGTGTGTGACTATCCATCTATCCTTGCCCCAGCATTCACTTGAGTGTTGGTGTTTTACCCGTTACTGTTGTTCTACCACAGTTCCGTCTCTGTGGTTTTCGATCTCGTTTCAGAGAGTGTTTTGGTCAGTCACTTCTGACTGTGCAGTATGTAACTGAAAATTGGCAATATAATTCTAAAAACCATCCTTCTCTCGGAGATTTTGTATGGTGTCCTGTATTTTTCTTCGGGCCATATCTTTATAATTGAATGAGTAGAATGTCTTGTAGAAGTCATCTATCATATTCTCATACGTCTTCTGCCCAGTAGGGAATGCTGTGTCACCAAGCTGGTGGTACCACTTTTCTGTGAAGGCCTGTCCTTAGCCTTTGGTCATTTTGCTTAAGGCTACAAGTATCTTCTTTCCATTCGTATCGTAGACATCTGGGTTCAATGTGAAGAAGGCCATCATGGCCATTCTCCAGTGTGGTGCATCTTGGGAGTCACCAGAGAAGTCACCAGGTAGACCGGCCTTCAATTCTATAGGATGTGCGGCAGCGGGGAGTTCAAGGGCTTCTTCCATAGGAGGCGGTGGGGGAAGGAGGAGAGGTGGTGGTGATATAGAAAGGGGGGTTATTTCAAGAGGGGAAATCTCTTCCTCAGTTGGGAGAGGAATGTCCTTGTGGATAGGAGATGGTGAAAGGTAAGAAGAGGAGTGAGAGTGAGTAGCAGAAGTGTCGTCATCACTACTTGATAAAGGGGGTCGGAATGTGGGTGGAATGCTGGCATTTGATAACTTCCAGTGAGGAAGAAGCTAGTTCTTTTGTTATGCTTTGAGTACCTTTAAGACAAAGTCGAAAAGATACTACTCAAGGCCTTGAGGTGAAATCTCTTAGCGATGAGGACAAGACTAGAACAACGTTGGATTGCGTAGAACTAGCTTAGAGGATACAGTTACATGTGCTGAGGTATTTATACTACTCCCCATGGTGCACAGACCATCCTGACTAAGTGTTATCATTGGAGATCAGTGGGGTGATAACGATCCATTGGGGAATGGGTAATGATCTACTAGAGAATAGAGAGATAGCAATTGGTTGGGGATTGATGAGGGAAACGAGACGAGATAAGAGATCTATCTAGGAAAAAGATAGCATCCATTGGAATAGAAGGGAAATCATACAGGTAATGGGGAAGAACGACAGAAAAAGAAGAAAAATCATAACACTCACTCTCCAGTGATCACCACATTGACTATCAGAGCTCATAACCTGTTGAAGTTGCAGGCATAGCATTGCCTACTGAGGAATGCTGCTAGTACTCACATTGGTGGATGGAGTTGACTAGGAGGCAGCTAGTGTTCATGATAGACATATGAAGTCAAGAGTCTATTGAAACTCAGATGACTGAGTCTCAAGTATATACTACATGATTATGTAATGTGAACTACCTAAAATAGGATTTCCGTTCAACACGTTGAGCGTTGGGGGGTTACCAAGAAGGAGATGAGATGTTGCTTATTTATGATGAATTTGTGCGAAATATCCGTCTGCCATAAACCATAAACACACATTGATGCGCATTGTCGTATTGTGTGTGTGAAATGCGATTATTAACTCGCCGGTTACGTGGTATCATTATATACCCCTGCTCCCTACCTCAAGATCTTGTCTGTAGCTGCAGTGTCGAGACAGGGACAGTCTCTCTCCAACAAGCAAATCTGTTTAGCCTGCCGCAATTTCATCGCGGCTTTTCTGAACATGCGGTCGACGACAACCGGTGCGCATCGTACGTAGATGGCTTACTTTCCTAGTGACGTTTTGACTGCCCACGAAGATACAGTGAGGATTATCACGATACGTAGTCGTGACAAAATACAGGCACTCGCATTCTATCCTTATGAAAAGTATATCCTTAGTGGCGATGTGGAAGGAGGCTTTTGTGACATTGGAGGCTAAATTTGCTCAAAGATGTTCGGCCGGGTGTTCGATAGACTCTGCGTCACCGTTCAGCAGTGCCTTCGCGAAGCCCTCAACTCGATATGCCAGACAAGGGAAAGCTGTGAAACGTGTTCTTCTGTTGCTCGGGGAGGGGGTTTGAGGGACAGAAGTGATCACCGATTGCGTGGTAAGTTTGATCCCGCTCACTCTCCTCATTCTTGTTTGTCAAATTTTACGGGTGTTTCAGCATTCTCGACTATCGGTGACACAGCATCGGTATTAGGGGAGTGCAATAAAGCTGTTGAACAGTACTCAGACGCACTATCCCTCATCTCTCCCGCTGGCTATGCGCTGTTGATAAAGCGGAGAAAGGTCCAAGTACTGATGTGGTCATGGGAGGATGCATTGAAAGACACAAACAAGGTACAAAAATGCTTCGTAAATGGTATGTAACGCTTCGTTGTCATTCACTGAAGGCGATTGTATGTCTCCTTGGAGATATGAACAGAAGCATGCGATTCTTCATGGATTGGATCGTCACGTAAATACGACAGATGCCCACAAGACCATGCTATCAAAGCCTGAGCAATCATCCAATCCTCTCGTACGGGGTGGGCGCTGCCTGTAGTAGTGACAGTTCCCAATTTCTACTTGGGGCACGCCGTCCTGGATACATTGACCCATCAGTCGCGAAGGCAGTGATTCGGACCTTTCACCATCGAGAGTCGTCCAATTCTGTGCAAATGATCGGACTCCTTATTCAATCACAAGAATGTGCTCGAGATCTTTTAGGAGATGTAGCGAGCTACTGATGTCCCTACACAAGGTTTACCTGCGCTCCGCCCAGGATCGGAAGAAACTTGACCTGGCTTCAAGGTGTCACACAACACTCGTGGAGGCAATCCCGTTATTATTTGGTAATTATCCGTCAAGACTACGACAGCGATATATTGTGAAGGCAAACAAGCGTTAGGTTGCCTCCTTAGAATCGTGCCTACGGACTCAGAGGACGAACTATTCTCCCTTGGACAGGGGCTGAATACACATAGTTTGGTCGTCGCACAAATACAGAGGACGCATATCTAGATCTCGTCTTGGGCAACGTGCATATGCTGGACGTGCTGTAGTTGTATTGGTATGACAAGCTCTTCGCACATCACTCTTGCATTAGTTCTGAAGTGGCACTTTGGGGGAGTTTTTAGCCCTGTCGAGCGTTTCAGGGTGTAAGCAACACCAAGCCCACCTTTATTGGGTGTGAAGTACACTGCATACGTTAGAAGGTATGATTCCGAATTGGCGCGTCCTCCGCTTGATTGAGTGGCTCAAATCGTCAGACCATTGACCTCACGAGACACTGATAACTTTCATTCGTGACGTCATTAATCATTCAGACTATGCACGGTTCCACTGGTCAGCCTCGGTGTCAGCCACCCCTTCAACCCGCACACGGCCTGTCGTTTCTCCATCTGTTCCCCAACCGCCAACTGCTAGCCCCTGCCCCAGTACACCCCGCCACGGTAAGCACTTCATTGCATCGTGTTACATACCACTAATGTGATGATGCCGTGCTGGAAGGTCCCTGCATCGGATGTTCGTTGTAACGGGCCTTCACACCAAACGACGTTCTTCTGTTGCTGAAAAACCAAACGTGACGACCAACAGGCAACGCGGGGAAGAAGCCAGGGTATCCTCAGCCGTACTGCAGCCACATCAATACTCTCACCCTACCAAGCTTTCTTCTGCGTGCTGCGCGTCAGCACTGGGGATGACTCGGAGCGACAGTGACAGGAATGACTGGAGCCGAAACGAGAAGGCCAAGCGTCTACCAATCAGATTTTCACTCGCAGCCCCGGGTCATGTGCGCAGGTTCATTCCGAAACCGTTAATTCTAGTCGAGAGGATGAAGACGCACCGGCTCTTGCTCGAATCACCCACCACTCCATGTGTCACTTTGGAATCGCCCAGTCGCTCGATGACTGCCGTGACCACTCCGCTTTCCATCTTCGTGACGCCGCCAGCCCAGCGGAAGCTGACGTGCAGTATTGCATCATCCGACTCTCACTCGTTCAATAGTATCTCCTTTCGGATCTCTTCCCAGCGAGACATCGTGTCCCAAAGTAGTTCCGGAATGATGCGTCGATCAAGGAAACCTCTGTCAATTGTCAACCGTGGAGACGGTTCATCGACATCAAGCGTGGGTACTTTTGTGGCAGATTCACCATGTTGCGTCAAACCAGGCTCCACTCTGGTTATGGAAATTGGTATGGCCAAAGTTCAAGTAGAATGCGGATCTGGAAATGGCTTCGCGGTGCTCACCGATTCGGTGGGGAGAAAATTTGTGCATCAGACTGGCCAACCGATCGATACTTTTGAACCCACCATGACAAGTACACCAATTACTACTGCAAGCGAAGCAAATACCGCCAATGCACCGTTACCAACAAGACCCACCCCGTCAGCTGTGCATCCATCCCGCTCACCTGAACAGACGCCCGGATGCTTCGATAGTCTTGATACCGTGTCTACCTCATCCCCGGTATTGTACGCATTCAACGCCAAGGGTACCTACACTACCAAACTCCCCAACGTTGTGCCTCCCATTTCTCGCTTGAACAAAGCCCGTCCCACATCCGCGCCGAGCATCGCCACGCAGTACCCACTGCCTGCAAAGCCCCGCGCCGCGCTCACGAGGTTCGCGAACGTACCCGACTCTCAGCCATTACCCGATATTAAGCGTCCGTCAAGCCGTGTCAGATCTCCATCCCCGACGTTGGTCCTCGATGGCGTCTTTGCCCTTCCCCATCGACAGCCAACGTCGTTGTCATCGTCCCCACTGTTTGCGCCTCCGAGCACCCTCAGCCGCTTCCCTCGTCCCCGCAGACCGTCGCGATCCCGTCGACCCGTTCCCCTCGCCCCGTTGTCTTCCCCCACACCGACGCCAGTTGTTCCCCCGACGGCTCCTGTGCGACTCGAGCCTCAGTCACCCCGGTCGAAGCTCGCGTATGTACTTACGACCCATGTAGATCTACAGATGCTCCAACAGGAAAATGGGAAACACAGACAAGAACGGAGAATTTTGTCGCCGGTGTTCAAGGGTACGCGTTCGTCCAACGACTTGAAGACGCCATGCGAAACCAGAGGTCAGGTGCCGGTCGGGTTCGACCGTGATGATTCGCACGGTGGTAGTGGAGATCAGAACGGAGGGTGGGATGATAGGGAGATCGGGCGGGGTATCGGGATGGTGGCCAAGCTGTGTGCGAGGTGGGAAAGGGGAGAGACGAGTGGTGGCGTACTGCGGTAAGTGTGGGAGGCGTCTACTAGGTGGTCATTTTTCGGGTTCCAGTGCTCTTGTTTCACTCCCCGTTCTTGTCTCTACTCGAGGTGTGTGTACTGTATTTTTTTTCTCTTTTTGGTGTGGCTCAAACGGATAGTCGGAGCAAATCCCAATTCGACTTGAAACAAAATAAAAGATGGATCAATACATACACGCATAGGTAGCGCACTATAAAGTGCCTCGTTGGTATTCAGATCATACAGTGCACATGAGCCTTTCGTCCTGCCAGCCCCCTCTCTTAATCCCTCGATCAAACACCGCCATTCCAGCGTCCGATGGAGTTTCCCACCTGCACAAGAGTTTCGATGGCGCGGCCGCGGTTCACAGACGTATCGCCGGACGGCACGGAGTTTCGCACCAAATCGTCATCAAACGTGACAAAGTCACGTGGAAAGACAACCACGACAGTACTCCCACCATACGCAAAATACCCGAGCTCGTCTCCCCGACTGACAGTGCCGTTTTCCTGCACGCGTGGCACGCAAATATCGAGCGATGAACCCACGCATACAACGAAGATGGCGATGCGACCCACTCACCTCGGCAGTCCAGACAATACTCCCAACGAGCAACGCGCCAATAGCAACAAAGGCAACTGGTTTGCCTGACAGCGTGTGGTGCAAGAAGAGCACGGAACGTTTGTTGCGGGTAAAGACGTCAAGGTTGGCCTGATTGACTGCTTGGGGGTTCACTGCACCCCACGAACCGAATTAGACCCCTCGTTCACAAACACAGACAGGGCTGAATGCTGACCGGTATAGTACTGCCCCGAAATGTCCTTTGCCTTTCCTATCAGGGTCGCATCAATGGGCGAATGGAAGCGATGATAGTCCGATGGGGCGAGACGGAAGATGGCGAGGGAACCACCGTCGAACGGGGCGCATAACGGGTCGGAAGGATCCAGTTTCAGCAATTCGGGAATTGAGAATTCATCACCCTTGATCCAGAACTTGCACGCGAGGTCGACGGTGGGGTAGACGACGAGCCGACAGTCCGCTCCGGAGCAGAGCCCGGCGGGGTCGTCTGCGTTCTCGACTGGTCGCGCATCGGGCTTGAGTTTGCGGTAAAAGAACTCGTTGAAGGTAGCATAGTGTTTGATATCGGGATCAAGGAGCTCGTCTAGGGAGATCTTGTAAGTGTGGATGAAGGATGGAATGTTCTTAACGCTGTCCGGGGAATCATAAATCCGCCCCTCGCGGACGCTCTGTTCACGGAGGAGTTCCTCGACGTGCCTACTGCCCTCGAGTAGCTTGACCTGCTCCTTGCCATGAAAGAGGAGGTGCATGCCGAGTCGAGCGTAGATGGGCATACTCTCGAAGAGCTTTTCGCCCGTCTTTCTGTCTATGACAAAGTTTCCGACATGGTACTTGTTGGCGAGATTCTGGAGCTGAGGCACGAATTTTTGAAGGAATTGGTGGTGGTTGTGGGCTGGGGCGTGGATGCCCTGAGTTATGTCCCCGCCGCTCTGAGACACCTGGGTATTTCCGACAAGGCGAGCGAAACCTTCCGCGACGTCGTCATCGTTTGCTCCAGACAGTGCGGAGTCTGTCGCGATGTATTCGATTGGTTTGGTGAGGTGGTGGAGCTGCAAGTGCATGGTGTGGGTAACCTAGAGTGATGAGCCAGATGATCTCCGGATTATCTATCACCTTGAGTGGCGCGCCTAAGTTTGAAAACAATTGAAATCACTGTTATGGACTAGCTTGATAAAAAAACAGGTTCCAGAACTCAGTGATAGGATAGGCGATCAAGACGACATAGCCAGCAACTGATACATATACAGACGTGTTGAAAAGTCAAGTAGCTCGTCCGATCAAGGGGCTCTGATGGGCGGTTTCAAGTTACATTATATCTATTTCGACATTTGCGCATTAAGACCGAGGTATAGTCCAGACTCGACTTAAAATCCTGTCCGCCCACGGCCTTAGGCCATCCATCGCCCACTTCCGTCCACAGTTCCCTATGGTACATAAACTGCACCTCCAGAAGGTGTAGGACTCACGCTACACAACCCATCCCGATCATCAGCAGAAGCAACTAACAGCCCATTGCTTCATGTTATCAAGAATCGGGATAGTGCCAGGGACCTCTCTGTACCCTCAGATTTAACGTACGGGGAGGGCGGAACGAAAGAAGATGCGCACAACTTAGAAGAACCAGCGTCTGCTCATCATGAACAAGAAGAGCGAATCATGTGGTATTTTCAGGAGCCTTTCGTTGATGTCTGGCGGGTGTTCCGGGAGTTAGAACAAGGCTCGGAATTCCAATCTGCCGCATGGTCTTTCTAACCTTTCCACTGCCACTCGTAGACATGGATGTCACGGATCGCAGAAGTGTCCGCGTGAACTAAGCTGCTTGTGCGAGCCAGCGACCCGACTATGAGAAAGATTCTATGAACAATACTGAATACTTTCTCTCCTTTTTGTGCCAAAGGCATAAAGCGGGTAAAATGGCTAGTTGATTGTTAGGCCCAACAAACGAAATGCTCACCTTTCTGTACGCGAAGGCCAAACAAGGCGTATCAAGAATTTGACGTCGATTGCTAACCCTGCACTAATTACGTCGCTGTTCGCTGTCTCCGACAGATTGTTTATCTTCGACACTCGACACGATTCCTGTTTTGAAGTTGGCTCTTCGAGAGGGTGAAATTAATTATCAGTACCTAATTTAGAACATGTGAAGACTGACTGGTTGAAGGTTAGTCAGAGTCAGTGATCAAGAACTGGTGGCGTGGCGCCGCTTTCTTGGCACTATTTGCTTTCCGAGTCGCCGCCGCGCATATTCGTCATACCGGGAGCCAGTCGGCTTCCGCTGGTCAACATCTCAGCTCAGCGGATGCCAACGGATCAATCGACTTCCTGCCAAAACAGTGGTTGACATGGACATCTCACGTCGCTGTCGCCCCACTTGGTCATACCTTGCAAGTGCTTATAAAGCCACTGCTGACCGTTTCCTGTCTAGCCAATCCACAATTAGAGTATAAAATCAGGCAAAAGGGTGTGCATGTGCTGCAGCAAACATTCACCCCATCATGAGTTTCCTTTTATCGTTCATCCGCGAGGCATTCCCCTGCAAAAAACCCGCCTTCGGTACGCAAGATATTCCTGATCTCACGGGCAAGGTCATCATCGTTACCGGTGCGAGCACCGGCATTGGGAAGGAGACAGCGAGAGTACGTGTCACCCATTTACCGCAGTGTCCTCTCGTTCTTACACTTCTTCAAGGTTCTCCTTACCCGCGGTGCTAAAGTATACGTTGCAGCACGGAATCAAGTGCAGTCGGAAGAGACGATTCGCCAGCTCAAGGCAGAAACAGGAAACGAGGCCATTTTTTTGAAACTTGATTTGGCGAATTTGAGACTTGTCAAAGCGGCCGCAGAAGAATTTTTGAGGTCAGTGCGTCATACCACTCAATGCCATGGCTAACATTCATCCGCAGCAAAGAAAACCAGCTTCATGTGCTCTTCAACAATGCGTACGTGAACCATTCGGAACGAAGTGTACACCTTATTGAACGTTCCTGTCAGTGGTGTCATGATGCCACCGATCGAACAAGTCACGGCGGACGGATACGACCTTCAGTTCGGAACGAATGTCATAGGCACGCTATGTCTCGACTTCCCTATCCCACACTCACCCTTTTCTGTACAGGCCACTTCTACTTTACGAAACTTCTCCTCCCGGCGATGGTTTCTACTGCCAAAATGACCTCAGATGGCACGGCCCGCATTGTCCATACCTCTTCTTCTGGCCACTTTTTTGGCGCCCTCAATTTTGACACGTTCAAGGATTCACCGGGCCGACGAAAATGTTCAAGTACCAGACTCTACTGCCAGAGCAAATTCGTACGCAATTTAGACCACTCTGTCGGAACGATATTGAACGTGATGACGGTAGGGAAACGTGATTGTTGCGCTCGAGCTTGCACGGCGGTACGGCGACCAAGGTATCGTATCCACCGCTCTCAACCCCGGGAACATCAAGTCGAATCTCCAGCGCAACATCTCCCCCTGGGCCATGGTTGTTGGCGTGCGTCTGTCAATGCCTCGTATCGCTGACTGGGACATAACGGGTTTGCAACAGAATCTTTTCTTACATGATGTCTCACTCGGCGCATCAACGCAGCTGTATGCTGGGACGATGCCGGAGGCAGCGACACTGAACGGTAAAGTATGTCTTGTGTCTTGTTATGCGTCTGTGGAAAATACTGAGCATTTTCCCCAGTACCTCATTCCTTGGGCACGCGTCGGTACTCCTTTGAACGAGACTCGGGACCCGGAGCTTGGTGAGCGACTCTGGAATTGGCTCGAGGAGCAAGTCAAGGATGTATGAATGAGGCTTGGCTAGCGCACACTTAATTCGCAGTGCAGACATTTGTCCAATTTTATACCGGCATCAGAGCTAATCGTTTTTGTTTACACTCAGATTCTCGCTTTGCGTAGAGGTGGACTGATGATTGTCTTTTCCCCTTGCGTCTCCCTCAATAGGAAATTCAGTGCCGTCAGATTAGTGTCCAGCAGAAAGTCAATCAGATCAACCTGCCTTCCTGACATCTGAGTGACGTACAATGTGGCCAGCGCCTCACAAACGGGAGAAGCGTGTTATGCCATTATGTATCTTTCATTCCTTCCCTCAAATTTTAGAGAGACGATCGACGTTCGTGGCGGCTATCAAGGTTGACTACGCCGTCCGTGGGTCCGAAAATCCCAAGTTGACGTATTATCCCAATGTCATGCCCTCGAAAGAACCGCGTGCGGGACTCCTTAATAAATCTTGTGTGTGTTGTTGGCTCAAACCCAATGGTGGACGACTCGAGGTCTGCGGGGTGAGCGGCCCGGGCTAAAATCCTAAACTTTCCCACGTACTGTTTTCGCTGTCATCCCACCAAATGTCGACGGCACAAGCACAGCAGGTTCGAGCTTCTCCTCAATCTCGCAATGTCGCCCAATTTCTACGGAGCAGCAAATCCGGTATGAAAATACGTGTTGGAGCTCTCAACGGTAAACGGGTGGACTACTTCAAAGGTGTGCCCCTTGCCTTCTTTTTCGTTCACTGATTCCAACAACTACCAGGCAAATCAGCCGTCAAAGCCCTTCTCTCCCCGGCCTATTCCAAGCTCAAAAATGTCCCGCCTGTGACTAACGAAGCAGAGGCAGAAGCAGTGCTTACCTCAATCATCTCTTTTGCCTTCTTCCTTCGTGTGGATCGAGGAAACACGACCGGTTCATCGTCATCCACGCCCCGCCACGTCGCTCTCGCACCACAACAAGAATTTGCGCAAGACGCATATTTTGCGTGGTTTTATGAGGGACCCCAGTGGACGACGTATGCTGGTGGTTTACTCATGGTAGCCATCATGCTTGCCGGAGTGATGTTCCCACTTTGGCCAGCTGTTATGCGGCTCGGTGTGTGGTACATCAGTGTGGGACTACTCGCCTTCTTCGCTGCCTTCTTCGCAATTGCGATTGTGAGATTGGTATTCTACGTGATTACCGTCGTGGTCGTGCCACCAGGTATTTGGATATTCCCTAAACTCTTTGCAGATGTCGGGGTGGTGAGTAGTCCACTGGATGTCACGCGACCTGAGCTCCCTTACGCGCACAGATTGAATCGTTCATTCCGTTGTGGGAATGGGACATTCCGAAGAAGAAGGGCGGCAGAAAGAAGAAGGGCAAGACACCCGCACGGAAAACGCCAGAAGAGAAGTTAGCTGCCAACGGAGGTGCATTCATTGAAGAAGTGGTTGAGAATGATACCCCCGACACCTCTCGTCCTAGTAGCCGGTCTGCACGTGTGGAGGAGGTACCAGATGAGGAGTCGTAGGTCGTCGAGGTTTACTTGTGGGATATGGGACGATTCATGTGGACGGATTCTTACCTTGGAATTTCTCTGGTTTCGGTATTTAGCGTATTATCCTAATACGCATAACCTTGTCAGTGACTCCAATGGTCCGCATTCTGCATTCTATGGAGCTGAAACGTTGCAAAGTCAACCATTTCCTGGCTGTCGCAAGTCAACGAAGTTGAAAGTCGAATGGCACCTTGAAGTCAGAATCGCTGTCACGATGTAGGCAGATGGGCATTGCTTATCTAGCTTTCTAGAATGGCTCGCGCGCAGCGTACATTCCATGTGAGTCGTCGTTACGGTTACAAGATGGCCAAACAGAGATCCAATCTCGCTGTACCTCGCAATCTGACTCATCGCGCTGCGTGGGAGACGTGGGAGACTCAAAACTACTTATGTTGCCCTTAGCCGACCTTCTCTCCTCCTCCCTGACTACTCACTACAATGGCGAGCGACGATAGGCTCCTTGACGAGGAGACCCCACTCCTCCGCAAATCGAAAAAAACCCCACTTCCTTGGAGTCAACTCAATCTTGCCTACTTGGCCTTGATCGCAGAACCACTATCGTCTGCATACATCTTTCCTTTCATTAATCAGGTCTGTCGATATTAGTTCATAGCATACGTACAGCTGATTTTAATGGATCGCGTTCCGGATTCGGATTTAAAATAAGCTGATCGGCGAGCTCGGGATCACGGGTGGGGATGACCGCAAGATCGGTTATTATGCGGGCCTCATTGTATGCGCAACGTCCCTCACAGATATGTCCCCATAACACCTTTTTGCACAGGAATCCCTCTTTTTTATCGCGCAGGCGCTGACCACTTGGCGGTGGAGTCAACTATCCGACGTTATTGGCCGTCGGCCCGTCATATTGATCGGCCTTCTTGGTCTTAGTGCTTCTAATCTTGCATTTGGCTTATCGCGCACGCTGGCTACACTCATCCTCAGGTGGTTCAGTCAGCCAACCTTCAGAACGTTGACTAAAATGGTTCATGTAGTCGATGTGTCGCTGGGTTGCTCAATGGTAATGTCGACGTGATGAAGAGTATCGTTGGTGAGATTACCGACCACACCAATATGGCCGATGCCTTTGCCATCATACCAGCTATTTTTTGCATCGGGGCTACTATTGCGTACGTTTCCGCACACAAGTTCGTATTAACAGGTTCAGAAACTCATGGTATACTCTAGTTCCTTGTATGGAGGTGCGCTCGTAAAACCTCAAGAGCGATGGCCCGGTATTTTTTCGGGTGAATTTTGGGCTGCACACCCTTACTGTCTCCCGTCGTTTGTATCCGCACTTTTCGCATTGCTGATTTTTGTGGTCTTGGCAATATTTTTAAAAGAGGTACGACGCTGCCTCCCTTTAATCACCTGGGAATCACGCGTTCCCGGCAGTCGTTACCATCGAAAACGGGTGCCAGGCCTCCGTCAGAGAGCTCTGTAGCACAGGATTCGTCAGATAACCCTTTAACCAATGAGAGACGACCTGTTCCGATACGAACGCTCCTGACAATGCCCTCTGTGATGTTACCGATCTCCGTCTACGGGACATTGGCATTTGTCGAAATGGGATTCCTCGTTCTCATCCCGCTGTTTTACTCGTCGCCGATTGAAATTGGTGGCCTTGGATTCCCGCCATCCATCATCGGTACATTCATTGCAACTTTTGGAATTGCCGACGTGCTTGTACAGGCATTGTTTGCAGCGAGGCTCGTAAGATGGATTGGACCCAAGAAATTATTTTGTTGGGCCGTCCTTTGGTTCTATCCTTTGACACTCATCTTCCCGATCATGAGCGCTGTTATATTAACGGAGAGAAAAGTTGGACCGATCATCTGGGTCCTTCTTTTCCTCCAACTCGTTTTCCTGGTCCTCATGGATCTGTCTTATAGTATGTTCCATCACTCTCTGTGGTAATCTGTCTCATGGTTGTCTAGCCGTCATCCTCATATTTACCACGAGGGCGGCTCCCAATAAACATTCTCTTGGGGCGACGAATGGGATTAGTCAGAGTCTGACATCGATCGCGCGTGCCATTGGCCCAGCATTGATCACTTCGTCGTTCGCGTTTTCAAAGGAGTATAATGTCTTGGGTGGAAACTTGGTGTATGTCATCTTAGCGATACTGACCACTATCCTGGTTGTGCTCTCGCGTCATCTGCCTGAGTTGAAGGACGAATAGGGATTATTTAGTTGAACTGCCTAACAATGGAGTCGTCAAACGTGCATTTGAAGACTACCCAAACGATACACTCTCCCGAGTAATAACACTCGGAAATTTTTGAAGGTCGTTCGGAGAACTAGGCTTGCGAGTATGATGATTTAACCCATCATCCGGACAATTATTGTACGTTAGATGACCACTCAAGTAGCAACATGTTTCTTTATGGTTCATGATCACACGTCGCTCTCGCACCATAACAAGAATTTGCGCAAGATACATATTTTGCGTGGTTCTATGAGGGACCCCGGTGGACGGCATGCTGGTGGTTTACTCATGGTAGCTAGCCATCATGCTTGCGGGGGCGGTGTTCCTACCTTGGCTAGCTAGCTATTATGCGGCTCGGTGTGTGGTACATCAGCGTGGGTTCTTCGCTACCTTTCGCGCAATTGCGATTGTAAGATTGATATACTACGTGATTACCGTCGTGGTCGTGCCATTAGGTATTTGGATATTCAGTTTATAATAGGGAATAACTTGGATGTCACGTGACTTGAGCATACAGTCGTTCATTCCGTCAAAGAAAGGCACCCCCACCGAAAAAAGTGAAGCTAGCTGCCAATGGTGGTGCATTCATTGAAGAAGTGGTTGAGAGTGATACCTCCAGCTCCTCTCATCCTAATAGCCGTCTGCACGTGTAGAGGAGGTATCAAATGAGCGGCCATAAGGTGTCTGTCGAGGACGTGTTGTTGTGGAATGACGATTCACGTATATCAGGAATTTTACAAGAATCTAATTCAGGCGCATAAAATTAGTCAAAATTAGCTGAAATTAAAATTAGCTCAATTAGATTCCTGTAAAACTCCTCCAATGTGAATGGGATTCTTACCCTAGCTTTTCACTGGTTTTGATATTTAGCATATTATCCTTATTAGTACGAATGTGAAAGCCCACTGTGGCTAATGGCAGGAACACTCAGGGATCATATGGGAAAGAGCTGGACCATGATCTCTATGGGTGACTATGAGGTATGAGGACAAGGAGCAACTATCTCATAGCTCATCCTTTCAGAGACCTCCAGCTCACAATAGACTTAAAATGACACCATGGCTCTTATTAATAATATGTAGCATGGCGTTCTAACTGTCTATGTTCCCTATAAGACATCCTGTTAGATTGACAGTTTGGCCACTAGAGTGGAATGGGTATGAGTTTATAAGAGGCTCGACTGTACTGTACTGCACGTGATGTGCATACCAATAGGCTTACGGCGTGTCCTTCACCTTGTCTGTGGCTCCAATGTTCCCCATGCTGAATCTGTAGGGCTGAAAGGTTGCTTGCCGAAGTCAACCATGCTCTGGCGGCCAGAAGTCAACGAGCTCAAACGCTGAAAGTCTAATGACACCTTGAAGTCGGAATCGCTATCCCTCAACACTGTAAGGACGTTCTAAATTAGCTTGCACGCAGCGTACACTCGATGTGAGTTGTCGTTACGATTACAAGATGACCAAACAGAGATCATCGTGAGACTCAAGACGCGAGACTTTTCAAAACTACTCGTGACTGGTCAAGCGAAAAAGGAAATTAGCCATGTACCAGTACATCAGGCCAGCTCGACTTTTATCTACACTATGACCAAGAAAAAGGTACTACCACTACTCAGAGCTCTACAAGACGCACAACCGCCAGCGCTGGTCCCAGAAACGGAGCGTCGGTTACCATCAAAATTCCCGTGACGAGATTAGTGTCGCACACAGCAAGTATCGTGCGAAGACATCATAGATCTGTGCACGCTGTCCCAGCATAGCCTGACCAAAATGCCGGGAATATGTGCGTTCATTTTTGCTAGTCTCATCAACAAAAACAAATTCAGATCCATCACCTATGAAATCATTCCAAAGCATACACTTGGACTCCTCACGTAGGGTCACATTTCGCTCTGAGGCAAGTTTCTGGAGTATCTTCCGCCTGAGTCTAGCATCCTTTAGGTTGCGAGAGAGCGATGATGTGGAAATAACGATATGGTGTTCAGCAGCGAGCCAAGTACAGATTTCGTCGAGAAAAAGGCCGGAGTCTGGCAGGTAAAGTTGTTCAATTTCCCAGAGTATGGCACGAGAGATGGTACAGGTACGTCCAATAAGGGGATTTTGAGGGCGATTGACTGTGCCAAATTCTTCAAAGTGCTTTCGCTGACGTTAACAGCTAGTTCGTGAGACACCGAAAGCTTCGCGGACGACTTCGAGACTCCATCCGTAGTTCCAAAGCCACAAACCACATTCCTTGAGGTCATTGCGGATCTGTAGACAGGCCGTCGCCAACTCCGCAAGGGCAGATTGTAAATTATTGTCACTCATGCGGCGTACAGTGCACGAGTCTACTAACTCATTTCCTTTTTCGCCTGACCAGTCGCGCCTCCAATTTTACCGTGCAACCACAAGGTCTTCGCACAGCACTGTAATGTTGTATATGGTATAGTCTCCATACTTCCCAGCTTCGAGTTTAACAACGCAACTTCTAGTCCTTCCTTGCTTACCCAGCACACCAGCGTAGTTCGGGTCCACACTCTTTTAAATATCGCTCGTTATTCTTCGTAGCACCCTTGTTTCTTCGTTCTGACTGAGTCCTTATACTCATTGAGACGTCCTTGGCCGACCCTCTCTTCTCTCTCTGACTACTGATTGCAATGGCGACCGACGATAGACTCCTTGACGGGGAGACCCCACTCCTCCGCAAAACGAAAAAAAAACCCACTTCCTTGGAGTCAGCTCAACCTCGCCTACTCGGCCTTGATCGCAGAACCACTATCGTCCACATACATCTTCCCTTCCATCAATCAGGTCTGTCAATCCTAATTTATACATAGGTACATCTAATTTTAATGGATGGCATTTCGGTCTCGGTTTTAAAATAGGCTAATCGGCGAGCTTGGCATCACGGGTGGGGATAACCGCAAGATCGGTTATTATGCGGGCCTCATTGTATGCACGTTTTTCACAGATATGTCGCGATAACACACTCTCGCACAGGAATCCCTCTTTTATGTCACCCAGGCGTTGACCACTTGGCGGTGGAGTCAACTATCCGACATCATCGGCCGTCGGCCCGTCATATTGATCGGCATTCTCGGTCTTAGCGCTTCGAATCTCGCATTTGGCTTATCGCACACGCTGGCTACACTCATCATCAGGCGGTTCAATCAGCCAACTTCCAGAATGTTGACTAAAATGGATCGTTTAGTCGATGTATCGCTGGGGTGCTCAATGGCAGTGTCGGGGTGATGAAGAGTATCGTTGGTGAGATCACCGATCACACTAATATGGCCGATGCCTTTGCCATCATACCAGCTGTTTTTTGTGTTGGGGCCACCGTTGCGTGCGTTCCTGTACATAAATTCATATTAAGAGGTTCGGAAACTGATGATGTGCTCTAGTTTCTTGTATGGAGGTGCGCTCGTAAAACCACAAGAGCGATGGCCCGGTATTTTTTCGGGTGGATTTTGGGCTGCATATCCCTACTGTCTCCCGTCGCTTGTATCCGCACTTTCCGCATTTCTGATTTTTGTCGTCCTGGGGATATTTTTAAGAGAGGTACGAAATCCCCTTCCTGCAATCGCCTGGAAATCACGCGTTCCCGGCAGTCGTTACCATCGAAAACGCGTGCCAGGCCTCCGTTAGAGAACTCCGTGGTACAGGATTTGTCAGATAACCCGCCGACCGGTGACGAACGACCTGTTCCGATACGAATGCTCCTCACAATGTCCTCTGTGATGTTACCGATCTTCGTCTACGGGACATTGGCATTTGTCGAAATGGGATTCCTCGTTCTCCTCCCGCTGTTTTACTCGTCGCCTATTGAAATTGGTGGCCTTGGATTCTCGCCGTCCATCATCGGCACGCTCTTTGCAACTTGTGGAACTGTCAACGGGCTTATACAGGCATTGTTTGCAGCGAGGCTCATAAGATGGATTGGACACAAGAAATTATTTTTTTGTGCTGTCCTTTGGTTCTATCCGTTGACACTTATCTTCCCAATCATGAGCGCTATTGTATTAACAGAGGGAAAGGTCAGTCCGACCATCTGGGTCCTTCTCATTTTCCAACTCGTTTTCCTGGCCCTCATGAATCTGTCTTATAGTACGTTCCACGCCTCTCTGCGGTAATCTGTCTCATGGTCGTCTAGCCGCCATCTTCATATTTACTACTAGAGCAGCTCCCAATAAACATTCTCTTGGGGCGACAAATGGAATTGGACAGAGTCTAGCGTCGATCGCGCGCGCCATTAGCCCAGCATTGATCACTTCGTTGTTCGCATTTTCGAAGGAGTACAATGTGTTGGGTGGCAATTTGGTGTATGTCATCTTAGCGATACTGACCACTATCCTGGTTGTACTCTCGCGCCGTCTGCCCGAGTTGAAGGACGAATAGGGATTTTTGCTGACAATAGGGCCGTCAAATGTGCATGTGAAGACTACCCAAACGATACACTCTCCCGAGTAATAACCCTCGGAAATTTTTGAAAGCTGTTCGGAGAACTAGGCTTGCGGTACGATGATTAAATCCATCAGACGATTATTGTACGAAGGTCACTTAAGCACATGTCTATTTACGGTTCGTCATCCGCGCCACGCCACGCCACTTCATCATCATCAACTTGAGCAAGATACATACTTTGCGTGGTTTTATGAGGAATCCCAGTGGACGACATACGCCGGCGGTTTACTCATGGTAGCCATCATGCTCGCCGGAGTGATATTCCCACTTTGGCCAACTGTTATGCGGCTCGGTGTGTGGTACATTGTGAGACTATTTGGCTTCTTCGCTGCCTTCTTTGCAATGGCGATTGTGAGATTGATATTTTGCGTGATTACCGTCGTGGTCGTGCCACCAGGTATTTGGATATTCCCTAAACTCTTTGCAGATGTCGGGGTGGTAAGTACACCACTGGACGTCACACGAACTGAAATCGTCCACCCACACAGATTGAGTCGCTCATTCCGTTGTGGGAAAGGGACATTCCGAAGAAGGGCAGTAAAAAAAAGAAGGGCAAGACACTCGCACAGAAAACGCCAGAAGAGAAGCTAGGTCGCTGAAAATGAGACCCCTGACTTAATAGCCGGTCTGCAAAGGAGGTACCAGATGAGAAGCCGGAAGGCGTCGGGGTTTGCTTGTTGTGGAATATGGGATGATTCACGGTGGACGGGATTCTTGCCTTGACGCTTCGGTATTTAGCGTATCATCCCTACTAATATGCATGTCTCCTTCAACGTTCCCCATGCCAAATCTGAACGTTGCCTGCCGACGTCAACCATGTTCTGGCGGTCGGAAGTCAACGAGCCCGAACATTGAGAGTCTAACGACACCTTAAAGTCAAAATCTCTATCCACAAACACCGTAAGCACGTTCTAGATTGGCTTGCACGCAATGTACCTCGATGTGAGTTGTCGTTACGATTACAAGATGACCAAACACTGCGTGGGAGACTCAAAACAACTAATGCTAACGTTGAATTTGGTATAGTCTCTCCAAACTCGTTTGACTACCCAACTGCCATTCCCCGCTACCTATCCATCACACTAGCGTAGTTCTGTTCCGCACTTTTTTCAATATCGCTCGTTATTCTTCGTAGCACCCTCAGCTGGTTCTCCGTTCCGACTGAGGTAGGCTCTTACTACTGCCTATAGCACTATTTACTGACAAGTACCTAGCCTTTACATCCATTAGGTACCAATACAGTCGTTCCTCCGTTCCGACGGAGCCCTTATACCTATTAGTTAACCCAAGTCGTCCTTAGTCGCCCCTCTCTTCTCTCTCTGACTACTTATTGCAATGGCGACCGGCGATAGACTCCCTGACGAGGAGACCCCACTCCTCCGCAAAACGAAAAAAACTCCACTTCCTTGGAGTCAGCTCAACCTTGCCTACTTGGCCTTGATCGCAGAACCACTATCGTCTGCATACATCTTCCCTTTCATCAATCAGGTCTGTCAATATTAGTTTATAACATATGTACAGCTAATTTCAGCGGATGGCATTTCGGATTCGGTTATAAAATAAGCTGATCGGCGAGCTTGGCATCACGGGCGGTGACGACCGCAAGATCGGTTATTATGCAGGCCTCATTGTATGCCCGACGTCCTTCACAGATATGTCGCGATAACACACTCTCGCAGGAATCCCTCTTTTATGTCACCCAGGCGTTGACCACTTGGCGGTGGAGCCAACTATCCGACGTTATTGGCCGTCGGCCCGTCATATTGATCGGCCTTCTCGGTCTTGGGGCGTCTAATCTTGCATTTGGCTTATCCCGCACGCTGGCTACACTCATCATCAGGCGGGTCAATCAACCAACCTTCGGAACGTTGACTAAAATGGATGGTGTAGTCGATGTGTCGCTGGGGTGCTGAATGGTAATGTCGGCGTGATGAAGAGCATCGTTGGTGAGATTACCGATCACACCAATATGGCCGATGCCTTTGCCATCATACCGGCTGTTTTTTGTATCGGGGCTACTATTGCGTACGTTTCTGCACACAAATTCATATTAAAAGGTTCAGAACTGATGATGTGCTCTAGTCCCTTGTATGGAGGTGCGCTCGTAAAACCACAAGAGCGATGGCCCGGTATTTTTTCCGGTGAATTTTGGGCTGCATATCCCTACTGTCTCCCATCGTTTGTATCTGCACTTTCCGCATTTCTGATTTTTGTGGTCTTGGCAATATTTTTAAAAGAGGTATGACACTCCTTTCCTTTAATCACCTGACAATCACGCGTTCCTGGCAGTCGTTACCATCGAAAACGGGCGTCAGGCCTCCGCTAGAGAATGCCGTGGTACAGGATTCGTCAGATAACACACCAACCGATGACGAACGACCTGTTCCGATACGAACGCTCCTGACAATGCCCTCTGTGATGTTACCGATCTCCGTCTACGGGACATTGGCATTTGTCGAAATGGGATTCCTCGTTCTCCTCCCGCTGTTTTACTCGTCGCCTATTGAAATTGGCGGCCTTGGATTCCCGCCATCCATCATCGGCACATTCTTTGCAATTTATGGAATTGTCGACGGGGTTATACAAGCATTGTTTGCAGCGAGGCTCGTAAGATGGGTTGGACCCAAGAAGTTATTTTTTTGTGCTGTCCTTTGGTTCTATCCGTTGACGCTCATCTTCCCAATCATGAGCGCTATTGTATTAACAGAGGGAAAGGTCGGACCGATCATTTGGATCCTTCTCATCCTCCAACTTGTTTTCCTAGTCCTCATGGATCTCTCTTATAGTATGTTCCATCACTCTTTGCAGTAATCTCTCTCATGGTTGTCTAGCCGTCATCTTCATATTTACCACGAGAGCGGCTCCCAATAAACATTCTCTTGGGGCGACGAATGGGATTAGTCAGAGTCTGACATCGATCGCGCGTGCCATTGGCCCAGCATTGATCACTTCGTTGTTCGCGTTTTCGAAGGAGTACAATGTGTTGGGTGGCAATTTGGTGTATGTCATCTTAGCGATACTGGCCACTATCTTGGTTGTGCTCTCGCGTCATCTGCCTGAGTTGAAGGACGAATAGAGGTTATTTAGTTGAGCTACCTAGCAATAGGGCCGTCAAATGTGTATGTGAAGACTACCCAAACGATACACTCTCCCGAGTAATAACACTCGGAAATTTTTGAAGGTGGTTCAGAGAACTGGGGTTGGGGTGCGATGATTAAATCCACTAGGATAATTATTGTACGTTAGACGATTACCCAGTACTCAAGTGGCTACATGTTTATCTACGCTTCATCGTCATCCACGCCAAGCCACGTCGCTCTCGCACCACGGCAAGAATTTGGGAAAGATGCATATTTTGCGTGGTTCCATGAAAGGCCTCAGTAGACGACATATGCCGGTGGTTTACTCATGGTGGCGGAGTGATGTTCCCACTTTGGTCAGCTATCATGCGGCTCGGTGTGTGGTAGTACATCAGTGTGGGACTATTCGCCTTCTTCGCTGCCCTTTTTGCAATTGCGATTGTAAGATTGATATTATACGTGATTACCTTCGTGGTCGTCCCGCCAGGTATTCGGATATTCCCTAAACTCTTTGCAGATGTCGGGTTGGTGAGTATTCCACTGTCACGCGACGCCAGCTCCCTTACGCACACAGATCGAATCGTTCATCCCGTTGTGGGGATAGGGACATTCCGAAGAAGAAGGGCGGCAGAATGAAGAAAGGCAAGGCATCCGCACGGAAAACGCCAGAAGAGAAGCTAGCTGCCAATGGCGGTGCATTCATTGAAGAAGTGGTTGGGAATGATACCCCCGACTTAGTAGTCGGTCTGCACGTGTAGAGGAGGTACCAGATGAGGAGTCGTAAGGCGTCTTGTTGTGGAATATGGGACGATTCAGGCGGATGGGATTCTCGCCTTGGATTATTCTATACGCATGTCTTGTCAGTGACCCCAATGTCCTCCATGCTGAATCTGTAGAGCTGACAGGTTGCCTGCCAAAGTCAACCATGTCTTAGCCGTCGGAAGTCAACGAGCCCAAATGCTGAAAGTGACATGTAAATTCTAGCAGAGATCCGGTCTCACTGCGGAACTAATTATACAGTTGTTCACCGCCACTTGAAACGCTGGACAAAACACACAGAACAACGAAAGGTCAGAATAGTGGTAAATTACTATTATGTGACCATCATGTATGCATCACTTTCTAATAGTACCCTGCGGTGAATGTTCGAAAAACCTTGTTTTGTCCTTGATCTGTTTATCAAAGTGGCTAAATCTGTAGCTGAACCACATCCAAACTCATCTGTTATCATCTGCACTACTCCCCTACCTCGGCCCCACTCTCCTTCTCCGTTCCTATCAACATTGTCCACCATTTCTGAAGTACTCCCCCCCTTCAAATTTCCGCTAGGCTGTCTGCTCTTTTCTGGTTGGATTACATCCTCTTGAAATAGTTTTATGGGATAATATGGACCTTCCTCTATATCAGACATTTTCTTATGCTGCTTCTTGGCACTGTATCTTGCCTGTTCTACGACTTACTTGCGAATGGTGAGCTGGCTTGCGCTGCCTGTCACTTTTTGTCCGACCCCACCGCATCAGTTCCTTGACTTCCTTTTATGGCCGATCGTGTATCCAATCCAATCCAAACCTTCATAACATGACCTTCACATCCAGCGTTGATCTGGCAAATACAATTTGTATTGGTCAATGTGCTCCGTGTTCTGGACCAGAATACACCCTTGTTCTCTTTATGTCTGAGTGGTTTTTGAGGCAACATCCGAAGAGTACCTTTACTTTAGTTGTACTTAATTCAAAATGTTAAACTGTCATATACTTAGGGCTATCGGCATGCTTAATTGCAATGTCATTGTGTGCTAATTATATGTACTGAGCCCCTCTCAACTGTGTTTATGCATGAAGGCTATGGCTTGTGTGCTAGCAGTCATCGGTTCGAGTGCCAGTGGTGTTTCAGGCTTCAAGTGCCAGTAAACGGCTGTACCTCGCAACCTGACTCATCGCACCCGCGTGGGAGACTTGAAATTACCTATGTTTTCGGAACTTAGCGCCCTCAGCCGACCCTTTCTTTTCTCTCTGACCACTCACTGCAATGGTGACCGACGATAGACTCCCTGACGAGGAGACCCCACTCCTCCGCAAAACGAAAAAAACCCCACTTCCTTGGAGTCAGCTCAACCTTGTCTACTTGGCCGTGATTGCAGAACCACTATCGTCCACATACATCTTCCCCTTCATCAACCAGGTCTGTCAATATTAGTTTATAACATATACAGCTAATTTTAATGGATGAAATTTCGGTTTCGATTTTAAAATAAGCTGATCAGCGAGCTTGGCATCACGGGCGGTGACGACCGCAAGATCGGTTATTATGCAGGCCTCATTGTATGCCCGATGTCCTTCACAGATGTGTCGCCATAACATACTCTCGCACAGGAATCACTCTTTTATGTCACCCAGGCGTTGACCACTTGGCGGTGGAGTCAACTATCCGACGTTATTGGCCGTCGGCCCGTCATATTGATCGGCATTCTTGGTCTTAGCGCTTCTAATCTTGCATTTGGCTTATCTCGCACGCTGACTACACTCATCATCAGGTGGGTCAATCAAGCAACTTCCAGAATGTTGACTAAAATAGATCGTTTAGTCGATGTATTGCTGGGGTGCTCAATGGTAACGTCGGAGTGATGAAGAGTATCGTTGGTGAGATCACCGATCACACCAATATGGCCGATGCTTTTGCCGTCATACCAGCTGTTTTTTGCATCGGGGCTACTATTGCGTACGTTTCTGCACACAAAGAGGATCGGAAACTTATGATGTGCTCTAGTCCCTTGTATGGAGGTGCGCTCGTAAAACCACAAGAACGATGGCCCGGTATTTTTTCCGATGAATTTTGGGCTGCACACCCCTACTGTCTCCCATCGTTTGTATCCGCACTTTCCGCACTGCTGATCTTTGTAGTCTTGGCAATATTTTTAAGAGAGGTACGAAATCCCCTTCCTGCAATCGCCTGGAAATCACGCGTTCCCGGCAGTCGTTACCATCGAAAACGGGTGTCAATCCTCCGTCAAAGAACTCCATGGTACGGGATTCGTCGGACAATTTACCAACCGATGACGAACGACCTGTTCCGATACGAACGCTCCTGAAAATGCCCTCTGTGATGTTACCGATCTCCGCCTACGGGGCATTGGCATTTGTCGAAATGGGATTCCTCGTTCTCATCCCGCTGTTTTACTCGTCGCCTATTGAAATTGGTGGCCTTGGATTCCCGCCATCCATCATCGGCACATTCTTTGCAATTTACGGAATCGTCAACGGGCTTATACAAGCATTGTTTGCAGCGAGGCTCATAAGATGGATTGGACCCAAGAAATTATTTTTTCGGGCTGTCCTTTGGTTCTATCCGTTGACGCTCATCTTCCCGATCATGAGCGCTATTGTATTAACAGAGGGAAAGGTCGGTCCGATCATTTGGATCCTTCTCGTCCTCCAACTCGTTTTCATGGTCCTCGCGAATCTGTCTTGGAGTACGTTCGATCACACTCTGCGGTAATCTGTCTCATGGTCGTCTAGCCGCCATCTTCATATTTACTACAAGAGCGGCGCCCAATAAACATTCTCTTGGGGCGACGAATGGGATTAGTCAGAGTCTGACATCGATCGCGCGTGCCATTGGCCCAGCATTGATCACTTCGCTATTCGCGTTTTCGAAGGAGTACAATGTGTTGGGTGGAAATTTGGTGTATGTCATCTTAGCGATATTGGCCACTATCCCGGTTGCGATCTCGCGTCATCTGCCCGAGTTGAAGGACGGATAGGGATTATATAACCTAGCAATAGAGACGTTAGACGATCACTTCAGTGGCAACATGTCTATTTAATATAACTGTTGAGAGCTGCAATGTGTGTTGTAGACAGATGTAGTGAAACATACAATCCAAATATGCCAGAACTTTCATGTCATAGTATTACACAGCACCTTCGAAGAAAAAAAACAATCATGGGTTCCATCCATCCACCAGACTCGTCTAGTCCGTTTAGCTCGATGCCCATCGTCTCGACGCTTTACACAGCAGTCGCTAGGTCTTGCATTCTAACCGGTAATGGGGTTTCCTCACGGCGTGCTCCATGGTGAACCACCACCGTGAGAAACGGAGAAGCACTCAGCAAGAGAACGACAACCGCCAGGGCAGGTGACTCCATGTCAAAGACGAGCTCGGCACTGGCCGTACAAAACGCCCCGAACAGGGGGATAGCATGAAGAAACCTCGACAAGGCGGGATGGTTCTGAGAACATCTTAGGGTATGGACTGGTCAGTTTCGTATAAATACACTTACCTGTATGAAGAAAGGGCTGACAGCGAGACAAAGACTGATGGTATAGATGAGAAGTGCGAGCACTGCAGGCAGCAGATACTTGGAATGGGTGATCGTGAGGACGCTGTATAAAAATAGGGGTGAGCGGAACAGCCAGGTGTGAGATCTGGAGACGCCGACACAAGAATTGCCGAGAGCTGTTTGATCGGAGAGGGATGAGTTAACGTTGGGGCTAGCAAAGGGAAAATGCAGACCATGCTGAAGGAGGATCTGTGCAGATCCTTTAGTTCCTTCACGAGATCGGAGGGCCCGATGGGGGATCCTTCGGGGTTCGTCCACTGAGATGGATAAAGCGTGCAAAGGGCACGGATGAAACAGTGTGGCATGAAGAGGTGGGTTCGGTAAGATAGCAAAGTATGGGTAGCGTTTGCTGATATCCGGTTGCCAGCCATCATGTCAGGTTTAAATAGGTTTCTTGACATGTTCAGCCATGAAGCGCGTCTAAGTTGGATCCGGAAAGCCGAGATCTCGATTTGGTGTGAGGCAGTGTTAGTAAGACCAGGCACACCTGTAGTAAGCTTCAAATTTCATTGGTGATGACGGCGTACAGTGGTGCGGCGATGTGAATTCGGCAAAGAAAATAAGTTGGGCCACGCCATCAAGCACTATGCGCCACTTTACGCAACCATGTGTCGAAAGGAATGAGTGGGATGCTGCGCTAGTTGGTCCCATGAAGGGATTTGGCCAGCCCGAGAGCCTCCCGAGTAATTCGCAATAGAGCTCAGTGTCGGTCTACTTCCGATGGCAGACGTTTCTTTGTGGACTGGAGCAGGGATATTGCCATCTGGAGTTGATTGTGAACGCCTTGCCATGGTTGAAAAGCGCCACTATTGCGAGCCATAGACCTACCCTACTGCTGCCATATCTTGCTAGTGCCAACGGTGCTAACCTTAAAGGTCCTGGAAGAGATTCCCACTGTGGGATGAGATTTCGACGACGGAGGGAAGATGGTTCCGAACCAGTGGAGATGATGCGGCAATAGAAAGTCGAGGAGGAAAAGCTCCCGAGGTGTGTCACAGTTCCCCGAAAAGAAAACTAAGCAAGAGACATAACGGCGATTCGAAAGGAGTTGGGATCCCATCTCTGTCCAGTATATATTCCGCCGGAGTGGGAAAGCTAGCAGCGGGTTGGCGAGTTACGTTACGAATATAGAATGGCAGATCTACCGTTGTGATGCGTGCCAAAGACCTGACGAGAGAATAAGATCCAGTCAGACGGAGAATAGATTCTTGCAACAACAATTTCTAGCGGATAAACTTCGTTTTTCGAACTCCGGCAGATCCCGGCTACTGCTCCTGACAACATCCTGTCACACTTGTCACACCAGTCTAGTGATGAAATGGAGGTTTTGTTTTCACGGTCTGTCTATTGGGAACGATGGTGCGGAGAATGTAGAGGCTACTTACGATAGAGTCGGATCTTCACACGCGAAAGACGCCGATACTTATGCTGCGCGCTGTATGTTGAGTCCGCGTTCTGCCTGAGCGCTCACCCCCCTATCCCCACTTTTGGGGTTTGCACATGCAGCTGTCGAAGTGCACCAGGAAGTAGCCGAAGATGTTGCCGCAAGTCCGCTAAGCCTAATGAAAAATAAAAGAACCTGCGTCTCAACCTTGGTATATCCGGTACAACGATTCAAGTGTATGTAGGACAGATTGTATCTGTTGTGTCGTTAACGCGTTTATCGGCATGGGACCATGGCGGAGGCACAGGCGCAGGTAGCTATCGTGCCCGGTACAAACGCTCTTGACGATGTCCTCCGTGATGGTACCGATCTCTGTCTCGTCTGTTGAGATAAGCCTCCTTGTTCTCCTCCCGCTGTTCTACTCGTCACCCATTGAAATCGGCGGCCGCGGGCTCGTCCCCACTATTCATTACCCTTTGCAATTTTTGGAGTTGTCAACGGGCCTATATGTACGAGCGTTGTTTATCGCGATACTTATAGGATGGGTTGGACCCAAGGAATCGTTTTATTGGGCTGTCCTCTGATTTCATCCATTGACACTCATTTTCCCAACCATAGGCGCTAGTGTATCAGCAGAGAGAAAGGTCGGACCAATTTTCTGGATTATTCTCATCCTCCAACTCGTGTTCATGAGTCTGTCTTATAGCACGTTCCATCACACTCTCTGCAGTAATCTACTTCATGGTCGTCTAGCTGTCATCTTCATGTTTACCATGAGAGCGGTGCTAAATAAACATTCGCTTGGGGAGACGAGGATCAGTCCGAGTCTGACCTCGATCGTGCGTGCCACTGGCTGAGCATTGACCACTCCGCTATTCGCGTTTTAAGGAGTACAATTTTTTGGGTGGCAACTTGGTGTACGTCATCTTGGCGATACCGATCACTATCCTGGTTGTGCTCTTGCGTCCCCTACCCAAGTTGAAGGACGAGTAGGGATTGTTTGGTTGAACTACGCAATGATGGAGTCATTAAACGCTCATGTGAATGCTATTTACCTAAATGATACACTCCTAAATAACAGCACTTGGGAATTTTTGAAAGCTGTAACTGAGCTTGCGGTATGATAATTGAATCCATCAGGACAATTATTGTACGTCAGACAATATTGAGAGGGATTGCTGTGCAGAGGTTAAGCGGACCTATGAGAACCTCGGTAGATGTCAAGCTACTGATGTTAGGGCACTACCTATAAGAACTATAGTAGGCTAGTACAGTAGCAAATGCCTATAAGTATATGGCTTACCTCGAGCTACTGAGGAAATAAACAGAACTGTAGTGAGTTAATTGTATGTACGCTCTAGCTTATGTAATTATTACCATAAAAGGAATGCTAAAGCATGCAGGTTTACAACAGACAATCACTTAGTGGTAACATGTCTATTTTACAACGGTCGAGAGCTACACCGTGTCGTACACAAATGTAGTGAAACATACAATTTAAATGTACTAGAATTCTGTGAGTATTACAAAATATCTTTCAAGAAATGATCATAGGTTGCATCCATCCATCAGGCTTATCTGGTTTGTTCAGTTCGATGCACATTGTCTCGGAACTTTAAACAACAGTTACGAGGTCTTGCCTTCTAACGAGTACCGGGGTTCCCTCACGGCATGCTCCATGGTGAACTACCACCATGAGAAATGGAGAAGCACTCAGCAAGAGAACGACAACCGTGAGGGCAGGTGGCTCCATGTTAAAGACGAGCTTAACGCTGGCCATGCAAAAAAACCCGAACAGTCGGATAGCATGAAGAAGTCTCGACATGGTAGGATGGTTCTGAGAGCATCTTAGGGTGTGGACTGGTCACCTTCGTGTAGATACACTTACCTGTATAAAGAAAGGGCTGATAATGAGACAAAGGTGATGGTGTAGGTGAGAAGCGCGCCATCTACCTGAATTGAAGGACGAGTAGGGATTATTTAGTTGAACTACCTAACGATAGAGCCGTCGAATGTGCATGTAAAGATTACTTCCCTAAATGATACACCTCCAAATAACAAGACTCGCACAGCTGTTCGGAG
>JBBPKO010000337.1:0-28638 GCA_038089295.1 Xerocomus amazonicus
TACACCAATCCTTCAATTCAGCTATTATCAGCGATCCCTCTGGCTCTGATGGTCCAGTTTTCTATGGTCCATACACCAAACTCCTCTACACCATTTTTTCTCTCGATGGTCCATATGAAATTGTGCCACAGATCAGAAGTCTAGTCCTGCAGAGCACCCAGGAGACCTTTGATGTTGTAGCTGCTCTTGTCGTGGAGGTTCATCGCCATCCTGTTTTCTTCATAGAGATCAAAGCTCCTTTCGCACTTCCCTATGACTCAAGACACGAAGAAGCCGATGGTCAAATGCGGCGCCGGTTTAGGGATTTTAGTCAGAACTTGGCCATTCCTGTTCTCTATGGCGTCAGCGCATTCGGCACTCAGCTTTCATTTTATGAATACAACTCAGCCACCCAAGTATTCAAACCAGAGCCAGCTCTCTTACCCCGTTCTTCCATTTTTGTTGACGTGGCTCCCATTACCCGGTGGGACTGCAACATTCTCGAGCTGGAAGGGGCAACTCGTTTGAGGAATGTTGTCAATCAGGTGAAGGAGATGTGCACTCAGGTTTGAGGGTCAGTTCGACGCAATCATTTGTCGTTCATGCATCGCATGTTGGGCCCCCTTGTATCCATTAGTTGTGTACTCAGACATGGGATTTCATTCCTGTTTTTTTTTTTCATAGTTATGTATAAGCGGTATGCGAAGATTGTTTCACCACCACTACCTGTCTGCGTCTCATCTACCATGCCTGCTTGTCCCAATGCATGACTAAAGCTATCACTCCCAGGTGTAAGATTTCGAGGAACGATTTCCGGATTCTCACAGTCCTTCAGCCAATCTCAGAAAGATACAGAGAACCCCACTGGGAATGAATTATGTCTGGCTAATGGACGCCGTCTGACACTGTCTGAGGTGATCTCGTTGTCGCGTCCTCGTGGTGGACTCGCCTTTCTCTCGGCTTGTCAGACAGCTACGGGTGATGAGGATCTGTCGGATGAGGCGATCCATATCGCAGCGGGGATGTTATATGCAGGGTATGGAGGGGTTATTGGTACGATGTGGTCGATCAGTGACAGGCTTGCGCCAGGGACGTTTACGAGGGGTTGTTTTCGTGGGATGGGAGACCAGACTATCGCGATGCTGTGCGGGCATTGCACGTTGCTCCTGGGCCTTTGCGGGAGAAGGGATCATGTGTCACCCCACGACTGGCTTCCGTTTATTCATGTTGGCCTCTGAACATACCCTGATATGGATCACCGAATCGTCCGTGGTCTTCAGCCGGAAGTTGTTAGTAGTCGATTTCTGACTCGACTTTGACATGCCATGACGAGATTTGGTTCGCAGCAGCGGCAGTCCTACTTGAATTTCGATCGTAGAGACGTTTCTTCCAGGTGATGCGCAGGTTCCAGCCCGTCGTTCAGGTGGTCAACGCCGTCAACCTTCCCAGTCTCCACACGGGATATATCCATGATAGAGTTATTGAATGCTCCTGTACGAGCTCCGGAGCTGAAGCAGCAGTTGTTCGGAAGATACTTTGCCTCGGTGAAACGAGCACATTCTTTCAAACGATGCTACGACTGCCAAAAGGTAAGAAACAACACATCACTTCGCAGAGTACCGACAACAACTCTGCTTGATTAATGATACATGGACAATCAAGGCAAACCCCTTCCGGAATTGATCGCATTTGCAACCTAGCTCGTGTTTGGCCTGTTAGATGCATACCTACCGGTGTCGACCGTCAGCAAACACGCACGAATACAAGGCAACCTCAATGCAAACATGCCTCTCATAGCTCTCGATGTAGAGCTCGTCCGTGCTACCTGTAGACTTGAACGCAGGATGATCCAGAAGCCGTTCCAGCCCGCCCTGAGTTTGGGCTCCTGGGGCATCTCAAACCCACGACAGTGTTCGAGGATGTTGATCGCTATCCCTAGCGAGGCAGCGCAGATACAGGTCAGTCCCAGTAGACCACGCCGGACCTAGGTGAAACTCACAGGGTCCGACCATGACGTCCGCCTATCCGAGGTCTCCGCCTGCCTTCCAGAGTCCTGTCCCACCGACTTGGTCGTTCGCGCGCTCGAATAGGCCTATGAGCGTCCGAATGGCCGCCAAAAACTCGTTGGCTGCGATCGCTTGCAAGGCGATGTCCTGGGCTTGGAGGTAACGGTAGAAGGCGGGTACGACCGTACGGTTGACATGGTCCGATTGGAGACGCACGAGGGCGCGGGCATCTACGTTGCTTCACGATCAGTGTGCGGTATTTCCAATGGATTTTACGGACATGGATCGGAGATGGGCGGCAGGAGGGACCGCTTTGTGGACGCGGACTAGAGGGGACGTGTGAATGTGGTAGTCAAGCGAGAAGGAAATGAGATGGGACTCTTCGAGACATTCCATGATCACCGTGCTCTCGTTCAGGGCGCGAGGCGGGTTGTAATTATTGAGCTTCAAAGAGGGGACGAGTCCCTTGGGAGATAGATCGAGGAGCTCCTGTGGCTCTTGTGGTTTCTTGTACGGGTCGACCTCGACTGTCAACGATACTCGGTGGTTGCATCACACCCAAGATGATTTAGACGCACAATACTACATCCAAAGACAGTCAGAGAACACCCGGTAGCGACGACGAAACGTACTTTGTACGGAATTCCGAGATACTCGAGTACGACCCATGCACGCTGTACGAACGGACAGAAACAACTCCCAAAGAGCGTGATGCCCTCGTCGGCCATATGGCGCTGGACGGTTTCGAGGGCCGGCCCAGTGCACTCGTTATGATACTGTTTGCCAGTGTCCGCCATGTCGTCAAGCTTCAGGCCTTCAGGTTGCACACGGTCACTTCCGTGCTCTCCTTAACTGATATGAATTCACACAAAACGTCGCTTTTGCAAGTCCTGCGATTACCGCTGGATCTCACTGACGAGGTAAAGCCTATATTACGGCGTTTTTATTCTTTCATCTCTTAATACCACTAGGCATGCTCGCGCTCAATTTCCGAACTTATCTCGCTTGTCGTTAGAGAGGAGTCCCGTCCAATATCCCTCAGAGATATCTACGAGGCCGTCATTCGATGTGACTGTGCAGTGTACATAGTGAATGATGCTCACCGCTACTCTGGCTTGTCGATTTGATATTTTCGGTATTAGGAACCGCTAGACGTCCTCCCAACGTTGCTTCCTTGCCGTCATGATAGCGTTATGGACTTGATGCGTGTCTGCGCACTCAAAAACAGTCCGAGGGAAGTCATGATCGTGATCCAGGAGGCGGTGGAGTACCTGCAGTTGCACTTGAACGACGAAGGGGACGACTCCGATCTCGTGCAGAGAACATTGGGCATCGTGTCACTTTGTTCGCCAGGTCCTTGTTCCCTGTTTACTCATCTGGAAGGGTTTCGTCCATTGATCGCAACTAACAGCCATATCCCGTTCCAGAATTGGGAGGAGATCCCCACTCGAAATATGTTCGTCCGTCCTGGAAAATGTCACCTCGCTGATATCCTCCGTCTCTCCGTTTTGTACCACGAGCGAAGGTCGTACACTCATTACTGAAGCAGCTTATCTGGTCGAGTCCCTCGGCGTTTGGGCATCTGCAGTCGCCGATCCTAACGAACTACAAAAAATCAAAGTTAGTCCCAGTCTCTATTTTGTTGATTAGTCGCTCATGTTTTCCAGAGCCTGCTTCGTCAGTTACTCAACACAACTGTTGTCAGCTGCGCCTCGTCAATCCAGGTATCACTGGCGATGAGGGCTGCCGAACGCTATTTCCCTCGGTTTTTCATCCAATCCTCCGTAAAGGGAGAGTGGAAGGACGGGGAATCGGCGATGTGCCAAGTCCAGGTACGTCTCGACAGATCAGGCGATGGAGCGTTACATGCTATGGATATGTATCCAGCGCGCACTTGAAGCCCTGGGGGACTTCCCGCCCACGACATACTGCTCGTTTAGTGACTTGGTATATCTGGCGCACTCGACGCCTCTTGCGGTGCTGTCTCCTTCTGCACCTTCGGATTTTCAGCGCCTGCTTGTCAATGCTCTGCAGATGAACATGGTTGTCGATGAGTTGCTTTTTCTGTTGTTCCAGATCCTTGTTCACATCAGGAATTTTACAAGGATCTATTTTGCTAATTTTGACTAATTTTGACTAATTAGTTGCAATTAGTTGAAAGTTAGCCAAACTTAGCAAAATTAGTAGAATTTTAGCCAGCTAGATCCTTGTAAAATTCCTGATGCAGGACAGCATGGAGATGGTGCTGGAGATCGTAGTGTCGCTTTCCACTGCATTCACGGCACTGGCAAGCACACATCTGGATCCGGCCGTTAGACAGTTGAATCTTCGACTATTGTCATTGACAATGGCAAACCTTCCCCCACTTCCGAGGCTCGACATGCTTTTGAAGCTCACCACGGACGAGGATTTTCCACAAATTCGAGGGCCGGCCGTTGGGTTGGTTAAAGAGGCTGTTTTGGAAGCCTTGGCGCTCGCTCCAAACAAGGCATCTCCGAACCCGTTTGCTTCTCCAGAATTGTTGCGCTTATTCGGTAGCGTGCTGTTTAGACCGAATCCCCCAGAGTTCTTCAACGAACGAAAGACGAGAGAGGAGCTGGTCGAGTCGTTGGAATTACTGCGCATTGCAGACTGTCTTTCGTTTTACTACGTGCTGTTGCAGCGCGACCGAGACAACAGGGTACGTCTCGCTGCACGGCGGTTTCGTTGTTTTCGTCTTACACGGTGACGGTTTCCAAAAAGACGGGTGTACGGACAAAAAGCAACGTCACTAGTGTATAAAATTCGATGCTTCGACCTCTCAGCAATTCGTGAATGATCATATTGGCGGAGAAGGTGTGCCATACATGTACCAATGAAAAACATGATACGAGGCTTGTGCCCGCACAGGACACCCATTGATGGCATTATTGTCCCTTCAAGTTGGGCTTGACCGCATTGATAGCGCATTACGGATGCTCGATCTATACGGGAGTCATCGCGCCGTACGTCCGACTGATGGTATGGTTTGATTAATGAAAATCCTGTTTTTGGCGGGTTAGAGATGCCATCAAATTTCCTGGCCACACGACCGTGGGTATTAAATCGTCTTCGCGCGGGGCCGCAACGAGTTGTCGAGAAAGAGCGTTCGGTGAATGGTCGCCGCTGTGTTTCCCGTGAATCGCTAGACGCAACGTGGGCGTTTATCAACAAGCATACGACCATGGTCGTACACTGCTGCCAGATGAGGCTATTATTCTAAGTTGCCTTGGCGTCCGTCAACATGTCAACGCTGTGCGATGCGAGCATCAATACGGACCGGTGCGGACCGAGCATCCACCACATCATGAAATGAAAGATGTAATGAATGTCAGACTAAGGTAAATTAGATAGGGCATAACTAAAAGAGCAGAGCACATACCTCAGTCGTACGGGTGGAACGACTGAGGGAAAATGTGCTCTGCTCTGCGATGGCGAAGTGTTTAGTTCAGTGATACGTGAGAAAATATATCCCAAACGCGCAACGTCGGCGCGTGCTGTATATACCATGGATCCTGTACTAATTTCTTCAATAAGATGTGTGATCGGACGCAAAGGTGTATTTGTCTTCTTCCAAGGACTTCTCTCCAAGGGGGTTCGGGACACCAACATGTCAAAAAGAGGGGTACAAGCCTACATCTCTTAGAAATCCTTGCCCTTGCAATTGTCAGAAATGTCCGAAATAGGACTAATTGATAGAATATCTTGGTACGATTCTGTTCAGCTCGATACTTTTCTTGCCGTCTTGTTGTCGAACATTTG
Source organism: Xerocomus amazonicus (assembly GCA_038089295.1). Lineage (NCBI taxonomy): Eukaryota > Fungi > Basidiomycota > Agaricomycetes > Boletales > Boletaceae > Xerocomus > Xerocomus amazonicus. The sequence continues at coordinate 5,766 of JBBPKO010000337.1, forward strand.
GGCTCTACACGCGATAGGGTGTTCATGAGCGAGTCCGACAGTAATACTGAACCATTCTTGACGATATTGAACTGGTTCTGGATCACAGAAATCGATACGTTGAACCCGCAAGGAAGTTCTATGTCACAACTCATTTATGAGCGCTAACCATAAATAATCATCGTTTATTTACCCACAAAGGCGTCAACTGGGTTGCTGTCAACCCGAGGATTCCATGCCGTTTCAGGCGTAAAGGTTAGTGCCAGAATGCCATAACTGATCGGCGCAACAGAGTGGAATGGGTCGATTGAGACTTACGATACCTTGACCAGGCCGAGACATCGTAGATCCGTCTGATTGGGCTGTTGACTTTCCGGCTGCGAGGACAGGTGAACTCGGATGGCTGAGAAAACTTGTGGACAACTGAGAGGTAACCGCGAGGTCGAAGGCTGTAGTTTGAGGGACGAGGACGCCGCTAAGGGTGATGTCATGATTTCCTGGGGACGGATAGAAGGCGTGAGGACTGATTCAGTAGGATGGGAATCGGGACTACCAAATGGGTATTTGTAACTGTGCCGGTGCCCATTGCGAGATCGAGCGAACGCGTCGAAGATACTCCTTAGTGGCTGTGACTGACCTTGGATTGTTCAGCCGAGTGATGGTTACAAAGTTGATGCCACCAGCAGGATTGTTGCTGGGCAATTGTAACTTTACCAAGTGGGCATTTCTGGCAAAATTGTTAGTCGCTACGAGGACAATGAAAAGAAGATGATTGAGACAAAATTGTGCGTGCCGTCTATCGTAACCCGCTTGTTGAATTATATGCCGTGAACAGTTGGGTATTTCTCTGCCTGAACAGAGGTCGTGATTTTCGAGTTTGCGAGGTGAAATTCTCGGACGTGATCATGGCGGACGTGAAACGTTCAAAAGCGTCTTGGTCCATGACGTAGAAAGTAGTTGTATCGTTTATCGTTTATCGTAGCGCGTTCGTTGCTCGCATGACAGTCGTATATATCCAAGGGGAACTTTGTGGGGCCATCGACCTAACTGACATTGATCGGCGTTGGAAACGAGATGACTGCTGGGAATACACCGTATGGTCGCCCTGGTGAAACACGATATAGGATGGATGGGGGGATAGATTTACTGGACAATTGAAAATCGAGATATGAGGATGTAAGGGCAGACATATGAGGAAGATCAAATGGACTGACAAGGCGTTTGATATAGCAGCAGTGGTAATTTCGAGGGTGACCTTGTTTGTAAACGGCACCCTGGATGACTGGAAACAGAATGATGAAGAGCAAGACGATTCTGAGACAGCTCCCAATGATGGATGTGGTGACGAGCTAGCAGCACTTATAAAGGGGCGGTTTAGGTGGAGTGACTGGGCTGAGCTGTGGGTGCTGATCCGGTTCGGTGTCTGACGCGGGCAGTTGTACACCGGTCTGGGTGGTGGGACCTGGATTCGCAAACTCGGCCTTTTTCTCTTCTATGAAAGGTGGAGAGATGGAGCGCAGGTCTGATGGGTTATGCATTTGTCGTGGCAAGAGGCAAGAGGCAAAGAGGACGAGAGGGGGGATGAAATAATACTGGTGGCAAGCGCGAGAAGGGAGATGAGCTGTCAATGGATCTTCCTCATATGTCTGCCCTTACATCCTCATATCTCGATTTTCAATTGTCCAGTAAATCTATCCCCCCATCCATCCTATATCGTGTTTCACCAGGGCGACCATACGGTGTATTCCCAGCAGTCATCTCGTTTCCAACGCCGATCAATGTCAGTTAGGTCGATGGCCCCACAAAGTTCCCCTTGGATATATACGACTGTCATGCGAGCAACGAACGCGCTACGATAAACGATAAACGATACAACTACTTTCTACGTCATGGACCAAGACGCTTTTGAACGTTTCACGTCCGCCATGATCACGTCCGAGAATTTCACCTCGCAAACTCGAAAATCACGGCCTCTGTTCAGGCAGAGAAATACCCAACTGTTCACGGCATATAATTCAACAAGCGGGTTACGATAGACGGCACGCACAATTTTGTCTCAATCATCTTCTTTTCATTGTCCTCGTAGCGACTAACAATTTTGCCAGAAATGCCCACTTGGTAAAGTTACAATTGCCCAGCAACAATCCTGCTGGTGGCATCAACTTTGTAACCATCACTCGGCTGAACAATCCAAGGTCAGTCACAGCCACTAAGGAGTATCTTCGACGTGTTCGCTCGATCTCGCAATGGGCACCGGCACAGTTACAAATACCCATTTGGTAGTCCCGATTCCCATCCTACTGAATCAGTCCTCACGTCTTCTATCCATCCCCAGGAAATAATGACATCGCCCTTAGCGGCGTCCTCGTCCCTCAAACTACAGCCTTCGACCTCGCGGTTATCTCGTAGTTGTCCACCAGTTTTCTCAACCATCCGAGTTCACCTGTCCTCGCAGCCGGAAAGTCAACAGCCCAATCAGACGGATCTACGATGTCTCGGCCTGGTCAAGGTATCGAAAGTCTCAATCGACTGTTCCATTCCACTCTGTGACGCCGATCAGTTTGATTCAGTCAATCGATATTGGCATTCTGGCACTAACCTTTACGCCTGAAACGGCATGGAGTCCTCGGGTTTACATGTGGGTGTTCCGAACCCCCTGGAGAGAAGTCCTTGGAAGAAGACAAATACACCTTTGCATCCAATCACGCATCCTTCATTTCATCATGTGGTGGATGATCACTGAGCTCTCCAAAGCATTTGAAGCAGTTCAGTAAAGACATGCCGAGGTCATTTAAACGTCCAGGTTTGTCAGTGTGCTGACCAAGAGTAAGTACTATATTTGGTCTCACCAAAGCAAAATAAAATTCCCATAGGCAATTACAGGGACACTGCACTAGTTAATTCCTCTAAATATATGGCTTACCCCCACTCAGTAAATGGATGTCAATTGACATCTACCAAGGAAATAAGCTAGAGGAAGTACAAGTGTACGCTCTAAGCTTATGTAATTATTGCCATAAAAGGAAGTCTAATGCGAGATGTAAGGGCGAGGAAGATCAAATGGACTGACGAGGCGTTTGATATAGCAGCAGTGATAATTTCGAGGGTGACCTTGTTTGTAAACGGCACCCTGGATAACGGGAAACAGAATGATGAAGAGCAAGACGATTCTGAGACAGCTACTTACACGTGACTAGGTTTCCGATTTGAGGGGCGCTTTTTGGCCTAGGGTTTGTTTACACTTACAGCCATGGCTGAAGCTGCTCACTTGTGGCCTGACTACATACACCAATCCTTCAATTCAGCTATTATCAGCGATCCCTCTGGCTCTGATGGTCCAGTTTTCTATGGTCCATACACCAAACTCCTCTACACCATTTTTTCTCTCGATGGTCCATATGAAATTGTGCCCCACTTCGGAGGTCCAGTTCCGCAGGATGACCAGGAGAGCATCGATGTTGTAGCTGTTCTTGTTGTGGAGGTTCACCACCATCCTGTTTTCTTCATGGAGATCAGAGCTCCTTTTGCACTTCCCTATAACTCGAGACGTGAAGAAGCTGATGATCAAATGCAGCGCTGGTTTAGGGATCTTAGGCAGAACTTGGCCATTCCTGTTCTCCACGGCATCAGTGCATTTGGCACTCAGCTTTCATTTTACGAATATGACTTGGCCACCCAAGTACTCAAACCAGAGCCAGTTCTCTTACCCCGTTCTTCCATGTTTGTTGACGTGGCTCCCATTACCCGGTGGGACTGCAACATTCTCGAGCCGGAAGGGACAGCTCGTTTGAGGAATGTCGTCAATCAGGTGAAGGAGATGTGCACTCAGGTTTGAGGGTCAGTTCGACGCAATCATTCGTCATTCATGCATTGCATGTTGGGCCCCCTTGTATCCGTTAGTTGTGTACTCAGACATGTATTTCACCACTACCTGTCTGCATCTCATCTGGCAGGAGTGTACAGCCATGGTCGTATGCTTGTTGATAAACGCCCATGTTACGTCTAGTCATTCACTGGAAGCACGGCGGCGACCATTCACCGAACGCTCTTTCTCGACAACTCGTTGCAGCCCCGCGCGAAGACGATTTAATACCCCAACGTCTCTCTAACCCGCCAAAAACAGTATTTTCATTAATCAAATCATACCATCAGTCGGAGGTACGCTGCGATGACTCCCCTATAGATCCAGGATCCGTAATGCGCTGTCAATGCGGTCAAGCCCAACTTGAAGTGACAGTAATGCCATCAATGGGTGTCCTGTGCGGGCGCAAGCCTCGTATCACGTTTTTCATTGGCCCGTGTATAGCACACCTTCTCCACCAATATGATCATTCACGAATTGCTGAGAGGTTGAGGCATCGAATTTTGTACACTGATGACGTTGCTTTTTATTCGTACACCCGTCTTTTTGGAAACCATCACTTTGTAAGACAAAAAAAAAGCGAGACCGCCGTGCAGCGAGACGTACCCCGTTGTCCCGGTCGCGCTGCAACAGCACGTAGTAAAACGAAAGACAGTCTGCAATGCGCAGTAATTCCAATGACTCCGCCAGCTCCTCTCTCGTCTTTCGTTCGTTGAAGAACTCTGGGGGATTCGGTCTAAACAGCACGCTACCGAATAAGCCGCAACAATTCCGGAGAAGCAAACGGGTTCGGAGATGCCTTGTTTGGAGCGAGCGCCTGGGCTTCCAAGATGGCGTCTTTAACCAGTCCAACAGCCGGTCCTCAAATTTGTGGAAAGTCTTCGTCCGTGGTGAGCTTCAAAAGTATGTCGAGCCTCGGAGGTGGGGGAAGTTTTGCCAACGTCAATGATAATAGTCGAAGATTCAACTGTCTAACAGCCGGATTCAGATGTGTGCTTGCCAGTGCCGTGAATGCGGTGGAAAGCGACACCACGATCTCCGGCACCATCTCCATGCTGTCCTGAACAAGGATTCGGAACAACAGAAAAAGCGACTCGTCGACAACCATGTTCATCTGCAGAGCATTGACAAGCAGGCGCTGAAAATCCGAAGGTGCAGAAGGAGACAGTACCGCAAGAGGTGTCGAGTGCGCCAGATATACCAAGTCACTAAACGAGCAGTATGTCGTGGGCGGGAAGTCCCCCAGGGCTTCAAGTGCGCGCTGGATACATATCCATAGCACGTAACGCTCCATCGCCTGATCTGTCGAGACGTACCTGGACTTGGCACATCGCCGATTCCCCCTTCTTCCACTCTCCCTTTACGGAGGGTTGGACGAAAAAATGAGAGAAATAGCATTCGGCAGCTCTCACCGCCAGCGATACCTGAATTGACGAGGCGCAGCTGACAACAGCTGTGTTGAGTAACTGACGAAGCAGGCTCTGGAAAACGTGAGCGACCAATCAACAAAATGGAGACTGGGTGTAACTTTAATTTTTTGTAGTTTGTTGCGATCGGCGACTGCAGATGCCCAAACGCCGAGGGACTTGACCAGATAAGCTGCTTCTTCGAGTGGGGATCTCTTCCCAACTCTGGAATGGGATATGGCTGTTAGTCGCGGTCAATGAACGAAACCCCTCCAGATGAGTAAACAGGGAACAAGGACCTGGTGAACAAAGTGACACGATGCCCAATGTTCTCTGCACGAGATCGGAGTCGTCCCCTTCGCCGCTCAAGTGCAACTGCAGGTACTCTATCGCCTCCTGGATCACGATCATGACTTCCTTCGGACTGTTTTTGAGTGCGCAGACACGCATCAAGTCCATAGCGCCATCATGACGGGAGGGAAGCAACGTTGGGAGGACGTCTAGCGGTTCCTAATACCGAAAATATTAATTCGACAAGCCAGAGTAGCGGTGAGTGAGCATCATTCACTATGTACACTACACAGTCATATCGAATGACGGCCTCGTAGATATCTTTGAGAGATACTGGACGGGACTCCTCTCTAACGACAAGCGAGATGGGTTTGGAAATTGAGCGCGAGCATGCCTAGTGGTATCATGAGATGAAAGAATAGGAACGCCGTAATATAGGCTTTACCTCGTCGGTGAGATCTAGCGGTAATCGTGGGACTTGCAAAAACGACGTTTTGTGTGAATTCATATCAGTCAAGGACAGCGCGGAAGTGACCGTGTGCAACCTGAAGCTTGATCTTGACGACATGGCGGACACTGGCAAACACTATCATAACGAGTGCACTGGGCTGGCCCTCGAAACCGTCCAGCGCCATGCGGCCGACGAGGACATCACGCTCTTTGGGAGCTGTTTCTGTCCGTTCGTACAGCGTGCATGGGTCGTACTCGAGTATCTCGGAATTCCGTACAAAGTACGTTTCGTCGTCGCTCTCGCGGGTTCTCTGACTGTCCTTTGGATGTAGTATTGTGCGTCTAAATCATCTTGGGTGTGATGCAACCACCGAAGATCGTTGACAGACGAGGTCGACCCGTACCAGAAACCACAGGAGCTCCTCGATCTATCTCCCAAGGGACTTGTCCCCGCTTTGAAGCTCAATAATTACAACCCACCTCGCGCCCTGAACGAGAGTACGGTGATCATGGAATATCTCGAAGAGTGCCCATCTCATTTCCTTCTTGCTTGACTACCACATTCACACGTCCCCTCTCTAGTCTCGCATCTGCGTCCACAAAGCGGTCCCTCCTCCCGCCCATCTCCGATCCATGTCCGTAATATCCATCGCAAAGACTGCAACACTGATCATGAAGCAACGTAGATGCCCGCGCCCTCGTGCGTCTCCAATCGGACCACGTCAACCGTACGGTCGTACCCGCCTTCTACCGTTACCTCCAAGCCCAGGACATCGCCTTGCAAGCGATCGCAGCCGACGAGTTTTTGGCAGCCATTCGGACGCTCATAGGCCTATTCGAGCGCGCGAACGACCAAGTCGGTGGGACAGGGCTCTGGAAGATAGACGGAGATCTCGGATGGGCGGATGTCATGGTCGGACCCTGTGAGTTTCATCTAGGTCCGGCGTGGTCTACTGGGACTGACACCGTATATGCGCTGCTCCGCTAGGGATGCTCAGAGCGATCAACGTCCTCAAACACTATCGTGGGTTCGAGATGCCCCAGGAGCCCAAACTCAGGGCATGGCTGGAACGGCTTCTGGATCACCCTGCGTTCAAGCCTACATGTAGCACAGACGAGCTCTACATCGAGAGCTACGAGAGGCACGTTTGCATTGGGGTTGCCCTGTATTCGTGCGTGTTTGCTGACGGTCAACACCCGTAGGTATGCGTTTAACAGGCCAAACACGAGCCAGGTTGCAAATGCGATCAATTCCGGAAGGGGTTTGCCTTGATTGTCCATGTATCATTAATGAAGCGGTAAAGAATTGTTGCTGGTACTCTGCGAAAGTGATGTATGTTGTTTTTTACCATGTATCTTCTAGGCAGTCGTAGCATCATTTGAAAGCATGTGCTCGTTTTACAGAGACAAAGTATCTTTTGGATAACTACTGCTTCATCTCCGGAGCTTGTACAAGAGTTGATAACTCTATCATGGATATCGTTATATCCGGCGTAGAGACTGAGAAGGTTGACGACGTTGACCACCTGAACGGCTAGCTAGAACTTGCACATCACCCGGAAGAAACGTCTCTGCAATTGAAATTCAAGTATTACTGTCGCTACTTCTTCTACTAGGGAACCATATCTCGTCATGGCGCATGTCAATGTCAAGTCGGAAATCGACCACTAACGTTTGACTTCAGGCTGAAGAGAAATATGGACGATTCGGTAGTTCATATCAAGGCATACATCGCAAATCGACATTGTACAACAGAATTATAGACCAACATGGATAAACGGAAGCCAGTCATGGGGTGAAACATGATCCCTCTCCCGAAGACGCCCAAGAGCAACGTGCAGTGCCCGCGCAGCATCCCGATGGTCTGGTCTCCCATCCCGGGAAAACAACTCCTCGTAAACGTCCTTCGTCACTTCAGGCGCAAGCCTGTCACTGATCGACCACATCGTACCAATAACCCCCCCATACCCTGCATACAACATCCCCGCTGCGATATGGATCGCCTCATCCGACAGATCCTCATCACCCGTAGCTGTCTGACAAGCCGAGAGAAAGGCAAGTCCACCACGAGGACGCGACAACGAGATCACCTCCGACAATGTCAGGCGACGTCCATCGGCTAGACATAATCCACTCCCAGTGGGGTTCTCCGTATCCTGGACTCCGTGACATGCGAAATGGACCCAGTCCGACTCCTTCATCAGGCCAAGGACCTCTTCGACCGTTCCTTCAGACGACTCCGTGAATGTGATCTGAGCTGACCGTCGATTTCTGATTGCCGCCTCAATGTATTCCACCTCGGCATGGACACCTGGAAGCTTGCTTTTGCCATCTGAGATTGGCTGACGGACTACGAGAATCCGGAGATCGTTCCTCGAAGCGGGCTGCAGCTCTACTGACGACAAAAGGATACTCAGAGAGGGGACATATGACGACACGACAAAGTCGTAGACCTTGTGGCCAGGTTGTGAATGGCGGACATCGTAGAAACCGGCTGCGTGGATTGGAAGAAACGAGAGCGGCCCTGTGGGACACCAAAAGATGCGGGGTGGTTCGAGAGTAATCTATATTTCATGGATGAGTGCCCTGGTGGACAAACGAAGGGGAAATGACACGTACAGAGAGGACCAAGGCATCTAGAACGGGTTTGACAACACATTTCCACAGGGAGGCCAAGATAGGCGTCAACCGACTGCCATTCTCCTGCGGTATAGGACGTCCCTCCCTGTCGTCAGGTGCAACACGAACTTGACGAACCAGACCCGTCAAAGAAGCCTGGTGGTCGATGCATCGCTGGAGAGTAAAACTTGGAAGTGGTACATGGATGGCTTGATCGACATCGGCAAGAACAATCAATCCATCGCAGCGACGCCTTGCAGCGTTCAGGAGGACTATTGGTCCAGCATGTGCCGCACCACGAAGTTCAGAGAAATTTTTAGACAGGAGGAATCGCTCGAAGCCTGGCAATTTCCGGATATCTCGTAGCACTGCATCGCGTTCGATTGCAAGCGTACGGTGTCTGTCAGTGACTTGTTGGAGGGACATCACCGTGCGATCCTCTGGACCGGGATCTTGTTTTAGCGGTGGGAGGATAAATTTCTCGCGAACTACGCCGGCATGCTCGAGCGCAGCGGACAGTTGATGGAGTCTCTGAGCAAGGTCTGGATGGGTTGACATCAATTCATCGTTATGGCTACGAAGCTGGAACATTTCGCCCCAAACAATGGAGCGTCCTTGCTCGAGCCACTCCACTGCTATGTCTAGAAGTCCAGAGTCTAGTGCTGCAGCCGCGGCCTCACGCACCACGTCCGCAGCCTGGATGAGTTCGCGATAACGATGCGCGAAGGAAAGCCCAATCCATGCGAGTTGAGGAAGGAGATGGATTGCAAGGGAATATGCATTGAGGAAAGAGTCACGACCAAGATGACGGGAATAAAGAGCCCATCTGCGTGCTGCATGGAAACGAACAACAGTAGGACCCGGAAAGGCATGAGCGGCACGAGAGTATGGCGAAGCAGATTGCTCGAGGTCAGCGAGTTGCTCCAGGCGCTTGAAACGAATCCGGAAACATTTAGCGAGGTGGTACAAAGAGAGGGCTTTCTGAGGGTGACCATCAGGGGTCAGGTCAACAGCAAAGCGTTGGGTCGATATTGCCTTCTCCAGGTCCCTCAACTCGCCTATGTGATCAAAACGAGTTACCAAGGACACGCTGAGATTACTCAGATAAATCGGCTTGCTAGGATGATCATCAACAATCAGGTCAACCGCTCTCTTCTGCATTGAGATCCCTTCCCGCAGGTCACCCAACTCTTCAAGGCTCTCGAAACGAGTCACCAAGAAGTAGCCCAGCATGCTCACATAGGAAGGCTTTTCAGGGTGGTCATCAGGAATGGCCTGAAGTGCATCACGCAGTCCCGAAATTGCTTCCCCTAGGTCCTTCAACTCCCCGAGACGATTGAAACGAGCAAAACAAGAGGTAGAGAGGCCTCCCAACCGGCCAGGCTTGTCAGGGTGTTTATCAGGAGTGATGTGAACGGCTTCACGGTGCTTGAAAATTGCCTCTTTCAGGTCATTCAGTTCGTCAAGGTGCTCGAAACGGGAAAAATAGGAGAGACCGAGACCGTGTAGATGGAGGGCTTTGTCAGGGTGTCCATCAGGAGTAAGATGGGCGGCGTCTCGTTGTCTTGATATCGCTTCTTCCAGGTCGCGCAGCTCCCCAAGTCGGTCAAAACGTTCCCGAAAGTAGCTTCCAAGTTTCCCCAAACGACCAGGTTCGTCAAGATGCCCATCGGGAGTAAGGCTGACAGCATCGGATTGCCTTGAAATCGCTTCCTCTAGATCACTCAGCTTCCCAAGGCGATGGAAACGAGCAGCATGGAAGCGGCCGAGACCACTCAGAAAGCTGGGCTGGTCAGGATGTCCATCAGGAGTAAGTTGGACAGCATTCCGCTGCATTGAAATTGCTTCCTCAAGATCACTGAGCTCTCCAAAGCGTCCGAAGCGGTCCATCAAAGACATGCTGAGGCCGTTTAAACGTCCAGGTTTGCCTGTGTGCCTGTCAGGAGTAAGGAGAACTGCATCACGCAGGCTTGAAATTGCTTCCTCGAGGTCACTCGACTCCCCGAGGCGATCGAAACGGGCTCTGAAGGAAATACCAAGATTGTGCAGGAAGCCAGGCTTGTCTGGGTGTTCATCCGGAGTAAGGTTAACTACATTCTGTTGCCCCGAAATTGCTTCTTCAAGGTCGCTCAGCTCTCCAAGCCGCCAGAAACGAGTAAGAAGGGAATTGCTGAGGTTGTTTAAGCAGCTGAGTTTGTCAGGGTGTCCGTCAGGAGTGCAGAGGGTAGCACCTCGTTGCTTCGAAATCGCATCCTCCAGATCACTCAGCTCTCCAAGACGCTCAAAACGCAAAAAAAGGGAGCCTCCAAGATTCGCCAAACAGTTGGGCTTTGAAGGGTCACCGTCAGGTGTCATATTGACAGCATCACATTGCAGTGATATTGCTTTCAATATGTCGCTCAATTCCCCAAGGCGTTTGAAACGACTCATGTGAAGGCTTCCGAGGGCGTCCAAACGGCCGGGAGTCATGAAATGGTCATTGGGAGTAAGTTCTAGAGCATCCTGTTGTTTCGAAATTGCATCCTCCAGGTCTTTCAGGTCCCCGAGACGCGGGAAACGGGAGAAAATGGAATGGCTAAGGTTGTCCAGATAGCTAGGCGTTTCAGGGTGTCCGTCGGGAATAAGATGAATAGCATCTTGTAGGTTTGAGATCGCTTGCTCGATGTCCTTCAACTCTCCGAAGCGCTCAAAACGGGTTCCCAAGGAACTGCCAAAGTTTTTCAAGTATTCAGGTATGTCAGGGTGCCCAGCAGGGGCAAGGTGTATAGCATCACGCTGGTGTGAAATTGCCTCTTCCAGGTCGGTCAATTCTCCTAGGCGCTCAAAGCGAGCGATCAAGCTGATGCCAATGTTGTTCAGATACGTAGGCTTGTGAGCATGGTCATCAGGTGTAAGGTGAATCGCATCCTGCTGCCTCGAAATCGCTTTATCCAGATCCCCCAGTTCTCCAAGGCGCTGGAAACGAGCAGAATAGGAACTGCCGAGGTTCATCAAATGGTTGGGCTTGTCATGGTGACTGTCAGGAGTAAGTTCAACAGCCTTGCATTGTCTCAAAATGGCTTCCTCCAGGTCACTCAACTCTCCGAGGCAGTTGAAACGAGTTAAAAAGATGTTGCCAAGGTTCATCAAATGGTTGGGTTTATCAGGGTGACTGTCAGGATTTAGGTCGACGGCATTGCGTTGCCCAGATATCGCCTCCTCGAGGTCACTAGACTCTCGAAGGCGCTCAAATCGGCTCGTCAAGGAGGCGCTCAAGCTGTTCAAATGTACAGGTTTGTTGAGATGTCCATCGGGAGTGAGACGAACGGCATCTCGGAGCTTTGAAATTGCTTCCTCCAAGTCCCGCAGCTCCCCAAAGCGTCCAAAACGAGATGCTAGCGAATTTCCAAGCCCCGCCAGGTAGTCAGGTGTCGCACTGTATCCGTCGGGAGCAAGACGAACAGCATCGCGTTGCATCGAGATCGCTTTCTTTAGGTCACTCAGGTCTCCAAAGTTCTCGAAACGAGTTGTCAGAGAGTTGCCAAGATTATTCAGGAGTTCAGGTATGTCAGGGTGATCATCAGCAGTAAGGTTGACTGCATCCCGTTGGCTCGAAATTGCTTCCTCCAGATCACTCAATTCTCCAAGGTTACCGAAACGGGTTATCAAGGAGATACCGAGGTTGTTCAAATGGGTATGTTTATGAGGATCTCCATCAGGAATGAGGCGAATGGCATCCCGCTGCTTCGAAATCGCCTCTTCCAGGTCCTTAGGCTCTCCGAGGTGCTTGGCACGGTTCCTGAGGGACACTGCAAGGTTGTTCAAGCAATCAGGCCTGTCAGGGTGTTCATTGGGAATAAGATGGATGGCGTCTCGTTGCATTGAAATCCCCTCCTCTAGGTCGCTTAACTCTTGAAAGCGTGCGAAACGAATTGCCAACGATTTACCGAGTTTGCCCAAATGGAGATGCTTTGCAGAGTGTCCGTCAGGAGTAAGACCAACAGCGATGCGTTGCCTTAAAATCGCCTCGTCGAGATCACTCAGTTCCCCAAGATGCCCGAAACGAGTGATCAATGAGTCACCCAGGTCGCCCAAGCGGCTAGGCTTTTCGGGGTGTTCGTCAGGTGTGAGGATGACTGCATCTTGTTGCCTCGAAATGGCTGCCCCCAGGTCACTCAATTCTCCAACATGCTTGAAGCGAGTTCTTAAGAGGTTGCCAAGGTTGCTCAAAACTTCAGGCTTGTGGACGTGGCCATCGGGAATAAGGTGAACTGCAGATCGCTGGCTTGAAATCGCATCCTCCAGATCATTCAACTCTCCAAAGCTCTCGAAACGAGTTCTCAAGTGGTTTCCGAGGCCGCTATATATCTGATGTTTGGAAGGGTGACCATCAGGAGTAATGCGAATAGCCTCTCGCTGCATCGATATCGCCTCTTCCAGGTCATTTGGCTTTCTGAGGTGCTCGAAACGAGTTCCGAGAGAGATTCCGAGACCGGACAAAAACCCAGGCTTTCCCGGGTGACCATCCGGAGTCGCGTCAATGGTTTCCCGTTGCATCGTAATTGCCCGTTCAAGGTCGTCCAGCTCCCCAGAGTGGTCAAATCGGTAAGACAACGCGACACCAAGCATCGATAGTAGTGAGATGTGCCGGTTGTCCTTGGATGGATTATACCTAATTGATGCCTCCAGAACCGAGATCGTTTGTTGCAAAACAGATAAATCATGGGACTGTTCGTAGAGGCGCAAGAGAACGGCGCTCAAATGCAGAGGGTCCGTGGAAACCTCCAGCACGGATGACTGGTCATCTGCTTCCTCTTCTTCTATTGTATACGACTGAAGCACCGAAGCCGCCGCGTGGTGTTCGTGGCTTTCTGATGTACTGAGGTCTATCGCCTCACGTAGCAATGCTACAGCATCCATTGGATCGACGTCTTCCTGCAGCCTCTCAAATTGTTCCAAAAGTACTTCAGCCAGCTGGATTAGTGTGCGAGGACGGTCAGGATGGCCAACGGGTCGGAAAACAAGCGCGTTCCGATACAGCGTGGCCGCAAAGTTGTGGTAAGCATCCTTGTCGCACTGGACAGAGTGAAGAAACTTGGACATCGCTAGGTTTGACTGGGCAGCCGCACGACAAGGATGATCCGGCGGGCATATACGGAGCACATGCTCAAATTGTTCAACGGCAAGCTCAAGATCATGTTTCCCTCCGTTCTTTCTGTACCGAGAGAGAGCACCATGGCCTTGGTCCGTCATGTCTTCTAGCTGGTTTCGAAGACCTGCAGTTGGCTAGAAATACATTGTTGTGTTGCAATGCAGGCATAGTTTCGAACAGGCTCTTTGCACTTACATGGTGGGGTGCAATAACATCGGATGTAAGCGAATCGCTGCTCTGACAGCTGATAGTCACTAGAAGAGAAGAACAAGGCATCGTATCACCCTCCTGAGAAAAAGTGAATGCTGAATCGTTATGAGTACGGGGCCGGCGCTTAAGAATCCGTCCTACTCACCATGGCCTCCCGTACTGTGATCCAGCAGTTGCCCAACCGTAGTCGTCAACTCTCTTAATCGCTCCCCGTTACCGAGCACGGGCTGGTATTCAAACGATGCCCAAACCGACAGAGTGACACCAGCAGAAAAATCTGATGGTCTGTGAATGCGAACTCTTGAATACCAATGTTGGAGAGGCATTAGGAAGCTTACATCGGGATTAACCCCGTCCATTCGGCGACATCATTATTCACCAAAACTGATTTGCTTCCAGTTCTCCATTCAAGCCCGCTGTGAGACACTACGATGTAAAAGCCAGCGGGAATCCGTGCGGAATCATGAGCGAGATCCGTAGCTCGGATACCTACAACATTATTAGTTGCTATGCACTAGTTTGATCAATCGTCATACTTGTAATAAAAATCTTCTTGCCCTCTCCCATGCATGATTCCCGGACCAGAGAAGTGAGCGCTTGTGACTCGGACTCTTTAGTAGGTCTAAGGTGTTCATTACCGCGTTTCTCCTGCACGCATTTGAAGCCGGGATCAGAACATATACATTGTGTTGCAAGTTTCTGGAACTTACAGAACAGACCATGTTCAATGAAATGTTGGGGACGCAGAGCAATACCCGAGGGTCTTTTAAATGCGTGCATGTGTACTACATGGCTTGCACAGGAGGTGAGATCCACTTGACGTAATCTACATGACATTCTACAGCTTGGTATGACACATTCTGATGGAAGTTATTGTCGTTGTCCCGCATAGCAAGGGCTGCTATCGCGTGGGCATTGTGGAAACCAGCTCGCCAGTGGACAGATCACTAAATAGTAATATTCAACCTTCACACGTTCAGAGGCCAACATGGATAAACGGAAGCCAGTCATGGGGTGACACATGATCCCTCTCCCGAGAAGACGCCCAAGAGCAACGTGCAGTGCCCGCGCAGCATCCCGATGGTCTGGTCTCCCATCCCGGGAAAACAACTCCTCGTAAACGTCCTTCGTCACTTCAGGCGCAAGCCTGTCACTGATCGACCACATCGTACCAATAACCCCCCCATACCCTGCATACAACATCCCCGCTGCGATATGGATCGCCTCATCCGACAGATCCTCATCACCCGTAGCTGTCTGACAAGCCGAGAGAAAGGCAAGTCCACCACGAGGGCGCGACAACGAGATCACCTCCGACAATGTCAAGCGACGTCCATCGGCTAGACATAATCCACTCCCAGTGGGGTTCTCCGTATCCTGAACTCCGTGACATGCGAAATGGACCCAGTCCGACTCCTTCATCAGGCCAAGGACCTCTTCGACCGTTCCTTCCGACGACTCTGTGAATGTGATCTGAGCTGACCGTCGATTTCTGATTGCCGCCTCAATGTATTCCACCTCGGCGTGGACACCTGGAAGCTTGCGTTCCCCATCCGAGATTGGCTGACGGACTGCGAGAATTCGGAGATCGTTCCTCGAAGCGGGCTGCGGCTCTACTGACGACAGAAGGATATTCAGAGAGGGGACATATGACGACACAACAAAGTCGTAGATCTTGTGGCCAGGTTGTGAATGGCGGGCATCGTAGAAACCGGCTGCGTGGATTGGAAGAAACGAGAGCGGCCCTGTTGGACACCAAAAGATGCGGGGTGGTTCGGCGGTGATCTATATTTCATGGATGAGTGCCTTGGTGGTCAAACGAAGGGGAAATGACACGTACAGAAAGGGCCAAGGCATCTAGAACGGGTCTGACAACACATTTCCACAGGGAGGCCAAGATAGGCGTCAACCGACCGCCATTCTCCTGCGGTATAGGACGTCCCTCCCTGTCATCACGTGAAACACGAGCGTGACGGACTAGCCCTTTCAAGGAAGCCTGGTGGTCGATACATCGGTGCAACGTGAAATTCGGAAGTGGTATGTGTATGACATGGTCAACATCTGCGAGAACGATCAGTGCATCACAACGCGCTTCTGCAGCATTGAGCATGACCACCGGTCCAGAGTGAGCTGCGTCACGGAGCTCGGAGAATCCTCTGTAGAGAAGGAATCGCTTAAATCCTGGCAGTCTTCGGATTTCTTGGAGCAGTCTATCGCGCTCGATTGCGAGAATGCGGTGCCTATCAGCCACTTCCTTCCAGATGGATTCCGTTGTCCGATGCTCTTCACCGAATACTTGTTCCGGCAATGAGAAAACAGATTTCTCGCGAGCGGCACTAGCATGCTCGAGGGCGGCAGACAGTTGGCGAAGCCTTTGAGCGTGATCCGGATACGCAGATGACAGTTCATCGTAAGAGCTACGAAGCTGAAACATCTCACCCCAAACAACCGAACGTCCCTGCTCAAGCCATTCGACTGCAGTTTCCGGTCGTCCAGAATCCAAAGCTGCCGCTGCAGCCTCGCTTACCACACCAGCGCTGTCGACGAGCTTAAGATAACGATGCGCAAGAGAGAGACCGATCCATGAGAGTTGAGGAAGAAGATGGATGGCGATAGCGTACGCGTGAAGAGCCTGATGACCGAGAAGATGACAGCAATACATCCATCGACGTGATGCGTCAAAACGAAAAGTAATAGGACCTGCAGTGGCACAAGCAGCATGGGAGTACAGAGACATAGATTGTTCGAGATCACCCAGCTGTCCCAGGCGCTTGAAACGAGCGAGGAGGGATTCACCAAGATGGTACAAAGGAACGGGCTTATAGGGGTGAAGGTCAGGGGTCAGCTCAATGGAATGTCGTTGTCTCGAAATGGCCTCTTCTAGGTCATCCAGTCCTCCAAGGCGCTCAAAACGATCCCTGAGAGAGATACCAAGGTTGTTCAAATAAACTGGCTTGTCAGGATGTCCGTCAGGAGTGAGACGGACAGCATCTAATTCCCTCGAAATTGCTTCGTCTATATCACTCAGCTCTCCGAGATGCCCAAAACGAGCACGAAGAATGAGGCCGAGGTTGTTAACATGGCCTGGCTTCCGAGGGTGTCCATCAGGAGTAAGACGGACAGCGTCTCGTTGGCTCGAAGTCGCCTTTTCTAAGTCATCTTGCACTCCGAGGCGCTCGAAGCGAGCCTTTAAGAGATTACTGAGGTGATTCGAGAACATAGGCTTTTGAGGGTGACCATCCGGAGTGAGATGAACGGCGTCCTCCTGTCGGGAAATTGCTTCCTTCAGGTCACCCAGTTCTCCGAGATGCTCGAACCGGGTTACAAAGGAGATGCCCAAGTTGCTCAAAAACACTGGCTTGTCAGTGTGTCCATCAGGAGTAAGCCGAACAGCATCCCGATGGCTCGAAATTGCTTCCTCCAAGTCATTCAGCTCTCCGAGCCGCTCAAAACGAATTCTGAAACTGTTTCCGAGGTTGTTCAGGAACTCAGGCTTATAAGGGTGATCGTCGGAGGTCAGATGGACAGCGTTTCGCTGCCTCGAGATCGCTTCCTCCAAGTCACGTAGTTCCCCGAAGCGCTTGAAACTAGTTGTCAAGATAACCCCGAGGTTGCCCAAACCACGAGGCTTGTCTGGATGGCCCTCAGGGGTAAAATCAACAGCATTTCGTTGCCTCGAAATTGCCTCGTTCAGGTCGCTCATTCCTCCGAGGCGCTCGAAACGAATCAGAAAGGAACTACTGAGGTTGCTGAGATAGACAGACTTGTCGCGGTGATCATCGGGGGTCAGGTCAACAGCATCCCGTTGTCTTAAAATTGCATCCTCCATGTTATTCAGCTCCCCGACGCGTTTGAAACGGGTTTTCAAGAGTTCGCCAAGGGTATTCAGTAAGGTAGGTTTTTCACGGTAAGAATCAGACATCAGTTCAACTGCATGCTTTTGCCTCGAAATCGCTTCTTCCAGGTCTCTCAGCTCTCCAAGGCGCTGGAAGCGTTGCCTCAATGACAGGGCAAGGTTACCCAATTGACCAGGCTTTTCAGGATGCCCATCAGGAGTAAGCTGTAGGGCCACCCATTGCTTTGAGATTGCTTCCTCCAGGTCACCAAGCTCTCCGAGGCGATCAAAACGGGATAGGAGGAAGACTGCGAGGCTACTGACACGACCTGGCTTGTAAGGGTGTCCATCAGGTGTAAGGTTAACAACGTCCCGTTGCTTCGAAATCGCTTCCTCCAGGTCACCCAACTCTCCAACGCGGTCGAAACGAGCCTTCAAGGAGCCGGCGAGGCCGTTCAGAGAATCAAGCTTATCAGGGTGGTCATCAGGAGTTAAACCGACAGCATTACGTTGCTTCGAAATTGCTCCGTCCAGGTCATCCAGCTCTCCGAGATGGTCAAAGCGAAACTTCAAGAGTTTCCCAAGAGTATTTAAGCTCCTAGGGTCAAGTTGATCATCAGGAGTAAGGTAAACGACATCCCGTTGCTTCGAGATCGCTTCCTCCAGGTCAACCAAGTCTTCAAGGCACTCGAAACGAGTTATCAAAGAGTTGGCGAGGCTGGTCAGAAACATAGGCTTTTTAGGGTGACCATCGGGTGTTAGCTGGACAGCGTCCTGTTGCATTGATATCGCTTCCTCCAGATTGCTCAGCTCCCCAGAGTGAATAAATTGATATCGTAGCATAACGCCAAGAAGCGATAAGTGTGCTGGGTACTCTTCATCCCCGGGTGAATAGGCCTTGACTGATACTTGCAAAATCGAAATTCCCTGTTGCAATATGGTAAATTCGCCAAACTGTTCAAAGTATCCCAACAATAGGACGCTCAAGCGCAGTACGTCTGATGAAGTGGAATGCTCCTGTATGGACGTTCGGTCACCCTCCACCCTATGTCCGTGACGCAACTGAAGAGCCAAAAGCGCCGCTTGGTGCTCAGGACTTTCCACAGGACTGAGGTCCATCGCTTCGTGTAGCAATACTTCAGCATCTGCTGGATCAATGCTATTCCGCAGCTTCCCAAACTGCGCTAAAAGCACGGCAGCCAACTGCACTAACGTACGAGCTCGGTCAGGGTGGCCAACGGGTCGAGCGAGGAGTGCCTCCCGATAGAACCTCCGGGGAACCTGGAAGAAAGCATTTCCATGCAGGGTCCGACACTGAAGAAACCTTGCCATGGCCAGATTTGACTGGGCAACCACATGACAAGGATGGTCTAGCGGACAAATATCATACACATCCTGAAACTCTTCAATGGCACGCTCGAGATCCTGTTCTTCGCCATGCTTTCTGTACCGAGACAGAGCATTTTGAGCCTGATCTGTCAGGTCCGCTAGATGGCTTTGAAGACCCGTTTCTGGCTAAAAATAAAATTGCTTGTTCGCAAAGTAGAACACGAGCCGATAGTTTACGCACGCAGTGTGGCACAAGGACATCCAGCACCGAAGAATCATTACTATGACGTTTGACGGTCACCAGAAGGGACGAACATGGTGACTTATCACGCGCATCCTCCAGGAACGCAAATGCTGAAATACTGTCAGCGCGCGGCTGGTAGTCGGAAAACTAACCTCACCAATGTCTCTTGCGCTGTGATCCAGTAGTCGCTCGACGGTAACTGTTAACATCCGCAATTGCTCCCCACTACCCAATACCGGCTGGAATTCGAATGATGCATGGACCGCCAGAGTGACATTGGCAGACAGATCTGAGGGTCTACTAACTCTTGAGCATATATCAGCATCTGTGAGGAGACTGAAAGCCCACATCGGGATTGAACCCGTCCATTCGATGACGTCGTTAGGTGGCGCCAGGACCGGTTTACTCTCGGTTCTCCATTCAAGCCCACTGTGACGCACTGCAGTGTAGAAACCGGCAGGAATTCGCCCAAAATTTGGACCGAGGAGATCCATTGCTCGGATGCCTGCATTAATTGTCATCAGTTGCTTTACAGTCTGTGCGCAAAATCAGTCGTCGTACGCGTGATAAAAATCTCGTCTTCGTGTGTCTTGCAACCCGTCGCGAGGTCGGAACCAGTATTGTGTTGTAAGATTCCGGCACTTAAACAACAGCCCATCGTAGGTCAGAAAAACCCAGTGAAGTATTTAAACACTCGCTCATGCCGTTGTGTACACAGGAAGTACAGGTCATAGGGAACGAGTGACACAGCCGTTGTCGTTGCGGCCGCTCTACCTCCGTGTTACGATAGCTTACCTACATTGCCAACCACTACTCCTTCTTCCCATTGTCCATTTGTCGCCCAAAGAAACAGTGCGATCAAGTATACTACAACAATTCTAGTATTCGTTACGGCGTCACGACAGCTCATGAAAATCATATCAACACCTCTCAAAGACACGATAAAGATCGGGAAGGTCGGCTACTTGGACGACGTCATTCGCTAGCAACGACCGCGGTGCGACCAGGAACTTGCGCATTGCCTGGAACAAGACATGCTCGGTTTGCCATACCGCTGCCTTCGCCTGCGTAGGAGCACCATTTGACGGTACGAAATGGAATGGTGACGGTGAATAAAAGTACGCGATCTCGTGCATGAGTGTAAAGAAGCATTCCTTCTCTGTCTGCCAATCCACCTGGTGACCACCTTGTGATCAACCTGTTTGAAATCGTTCATAGTGGAGGACGCCTCACCTGGGGCCCGAGGCGCATGAGGAAATTGGGTAGCTTGTTAAGGTCAGGAGTATATTCTTTCAAGAGATGCGGTAAGCTTTCAATGTTACCATCCGGCGTGATATTGATCTCAAAGTATTCCGCCAGCATTTCACGACGCGTCAGGAGCGTTTTGGCGATGCGCTGGGATTTGGGCTCAATGATAAAGTATTTAGATGTCTTCAAGCAGCGAGGGACCTTACCTCTACGATTTCATTTTTGTTTAAGCCACTTTTCTCTGTGCCTGGCTCGGCATCTACAGCGAGCTTCAAAAGCGTACGAAGTGGGGGAGGAGGATCCAGCTTCAACCGACGGAAGCTTCCGAATTGCAAAAGGGCAAGTTGGTAGAACAACTCTTCACTGCATATATGCATATCAAACTGGTCGGAAAATACAATCAGAACGACCTACGCCAAAGCTGCATGATTGACAAGATACAATTTTGTGGAATGTTGGATCAGTGACAAGCATCGATGATCATCCACAATTCCAACAAACGTATGCTTTTTTATGATTTCGGTTAGGTCTGTCAAACAAACAAAACGTCTGTCTCGCAACTCTAGACAAAGGTTCGTACCACACACCGTTGTGCATGCCCTTTTGAACCAACTCCCTGAGTTCCAGGATAGATGTAAGGTCACAACCGGATTCCGCGATATCGCGCAAGCTGACTGCCTTTTTGGAGACATCATCCCCATCAGAGCGCAAGGGATTCAATACTGGAATCATGGACTCCAGGGTACGATCCTGAATAGATGTGCGGACTTTGTGATGCGAATAAGTCTTCGCAGCTAAGGGACGATGAATAACAACAGAGTTGGGATGTCAGGAGAGCATACGGTAGGAAGCGGAAGCTGAACCCTCGCCGTCCTCTCCCTCGCCCTCCACTCCTACTCTCTCTTCATGGCCACCTTTCATGTTCGAACTACTTGAATGTCCAGGTAATAGTGTCTAGAATCGTCAGAGAAACAAATACGCCAACAATTCAAGCATACCTGATATTCAAACGTCCTAGAATGACTTTGACTAACCATCTGTTGGATAGAATCTGATATCCGTTCGGTTATGACTTCTTCATTCAGAAAGATGACTTCCCGTTTCGTGGGATGCACGTTCACATCCACGGAACGGGGATCAATCTCAATGCTGATGTTTTCAGTACAAGGTAGTGTCGTGAGCGATGGTTCGTACCTGAGGTATACAAATGGAAATGCGCCTTTGGGTAACACACCATTATACACACTTTCGATCGCCCGTTTGATGCTAGAGGATTCCACAAGACGATCTATAACGTTATGATCAGCCAAACTCCCTGACATTCGTAAAAAGTTGACCTACGATTGATAAAGAGCAGGAAAACAATCTTTTTTCCTCGGTAGTTTGGGCTCGTGCAATAGACCTCGGCAGACCACCTTTCGCTATCATCAACGTCACAGGATCCGGTAGGGTGTGGTGGCTTTTTGGCGGATGATGATGAAACCTCGATGTGCAAAATTTCTTTTCCTATAGTGTGACCATATAATTGGCGGATCGCTTGATCTATTGACATGGACGACGTGGAGAGCTCAGGAGATGAAGATCCCACCTAGTTAGTGTCACAAGCTAGTAATCGAATAGAGTACTAGTTTGACTTTGACAGACCTTTTTGCAAAGGAATGCCACCTTTGGGTTATGGACCGCATATTTGGTCACGACATCGAGAATTCTTGCGTACTCCTCAGAGGAACTCCGCAAAGCGGACAAGCGAGTAGGCGTATTGTAGAACATATCTTCGATCTGTTAGGTTGGGGCACTGGCCTCGCGATGACCACTCAAAGAAAGAACATACGATAAGGGTCGTTCCGTTATTACCAGCGCAAGGTTTCGGGTCTGGCGTCTGGCCCGCTTTCGGAGGCACCAACGCGCCCCCGGAGTAGCATGCCCTACGTCAAAATGTATGCATGATCCCTAACGACGCCATTCAGCCACTTACTTCCAAGCACAAGGATCTGTCCCGGTTTTTGTTATGACAGACATGTGAGCCACGTGAGATATAGATGCCAGAGCTTCACCGCGAAAACCATAGGTGGTTAGTTGAGACAAGTCAGAGAATGTCTTTATCTTTGACGTTGTGAACCGCTCAGCTAGGATTGGCAAGTCAGATTTCTGTAGGTGTCAGGAGAATGAGTCAGGCACACGGAACGAGAGAGGAGCGCACGCACGCGTATCCCACAGCCATTATCCTGAATCTGGAGTAGTTTCATACCACCGTCTTTGACGGTGATGC